>JASDQU010438765.1:21952-33204 GCA_032191745.1 Picea mariana | reverse complement strand
ATGTAAATATTCTATATATATCATTCCAAGGATAAAGAAAGCATGAAGGGAAGAGGGGTCTGCCCTCATAGTAGGAAGACTTTGTAAAATCATGGAGCTAAACTGAATATACAATGCAGAAGCAATTTTTGAACTGTTTATGAAAAGATTCTAATTGGTCGTGATATGAGTTATGTTTTCTTTCATAGTGTATATTTCTTGTGTCTTTGAAATCCCATTTACAATTTCCTCTTTTAAATTGGAGAGTTAAAAATCTGGAATTCGTCTGATGATGCTCTAGAATAAGAAATTTAAATTCATGTGATTCTCTTCTTAACTAGTTCAGAATTCATTTCAATATGCTCTGATGCAGTTATGTGTTCTCCTTTTCCTATTTCACCATGAAAATTTCAATTTAAAACTCAGACTCATTGCCTCATTTAGCCTTTTTTCTCTAGATAGTTCTAATGACTTTCCACTACTCTATTCATTTTGACTCCATAGACCAAATGTCACCCCCATTTCTTCAGCGATTTTATAATACCCCCAAAATAAACCAAATCTAGCCATCGTTTTCCAGAGATATATCAAGTGATGCGAGAGAGCCCTCTCTGAGTTGAGAAGGCTAGTGCCCATCTCTAAGGTAAGTTGAAATAGTTACCCCTATCATTTGTTTCGATGGCCAAACTGATTTACAGGGTGCTAACAGGTTGTTCTGTGACTTTCTCCTTCAACACCTTGAAACCCTTTTCAGCTTCCTCTGTCCACTTAAAGGAACTGTGTTTCTTCTTCATAGTGTCCAACATGGGTGCACATATACCACTAAAATTTCTGATAAATTTCCTGTAAAAACTCGCTAACCCATGAAAAATTCTTACCTCAAATATGTTGCTCAGCGATGGCCATTATCTGATTTCTCTCACCTTTTTTGGATCCATCTTCAATTCGTTTGAAGAAATCACAAAACCCAAATATACGAGTTTTGTCTCCATAAAAGAACTTTTCTTCAGATTTATCAATAATTTTTTGCAATATACCAGATATAAAAAGTATGCAGAACATAAATGAAATGCTAGAAATGGCAGAATAACAGTAATATAACCAGCATAATCTCCAAAATAACACAGAAATGATATAAGAACAACAACATAAATAGCACTTTGATTCAGAAAGAAATGTTCACAGGCCTCTTCGAGGGGGCAACTTCTAGTTGAGCAGCGCTCTGTTACAATAATCTTCAAGCTAGGGTTTTCATACCCTCAACCCTTATTTATACTAAATATGTCTATCAAGAGAAGCATCTAGAGGAAGATCCTTCTAGAAGCAGAAGCTTCTAATAGGTCTTCTTACATCTGCTTTATTCTATTTTATTGAAAGGCCTTATTAATATTGACCTTTATTACATCCGAATATATTGATCTACCTATGTGCAGGTTAGGACCCTAACATGTTCGCCCCCTTAAAAACAACCTTGTCCTCAAGGCTTGAGATGTGGAAACTGCTGCAAAATGGTAGTTGGTTCCCAAGTGACATCTGCTGGAGTCATATCTTTCCACTAGACTAGCACTTCCTTGATGGTTCTCTGACATAGGCGACGCTCACGCTGATCCAAAACTACTTTTGGCTGTAGCCAAATGGATCCTTCTTCAGCTAACTCTGGAAGGTTGGTTTGAATTTTGCACCTAGTTCCAATCACCTTCTTTAAGTATGAAACATGAAAAATAGGATGTAGCTTCAACTAATTGGGCATATCTAATTGATAGGTGACTTGCCCCACATGCTTGAGAACTGTATAAGGACCATAAAATTTAGGCACTAGCTTTTGACAATGCTCGGCCTTGATGGAAGTTTGCTTGTATGGTTGCAGTTGCAGAAACACCTGATCCCCTTCTGCAAATTGACGTTCCGAGCGACCTTGATCTGCTTGTTGCTTCATGTGATTCTATGCCATGAAAAAGTTCTCTTTAAGGGTATGAAGAATATCCTCTTGAACTATAAGTGTGTGGTCAATCGCCTGGACCTTCTAGGTACCCGGTAAGTATGAGAGAACTGAAGGTGGCTTCTGTCCATATACTACTTCAAAAGGAGTCATGCATGTAGTTGTATGGTAGGAAGTGTTGTACCACAATTCAGCTAGGGGTAACCATTGAGCCCACTAATGTTGCTTCTCAGAGGAAAAACACCTCAGATATGTTTCCAAACACTTGTTGACAACTTCTATTTGACCATCAGTCTGGGGATGATAAGCTGTGCTGAGATGCAATTGGGTGCCCTGTAGCTTAAACAGTTCTTGCCAAAAATTGCTTGTGAAAGTTGGGTCACGATCAGAAACAATATAGTGCGGCATGCCATGAAGATTGAAGACCTGGTCCATGGAAATTTGAGCCACTATGGATGTAGTAAATGGGTGTTGAAGAGCGCAGAAATGAGCATACTTGGAAAGGTGATCCACAACCACCATTATGACTAATTTATTCCCCGATTTGGGTAATCTGGTAATAAAGTCCATAGAGATATCCTTCCAAACAGTAAGTGGAATTGAAAGTGGTTGTAGTGTGCCTGGAGATTTGACTGTTTCTCCCTTGTTGCATTGATACACCTCACATTCAACGACAAAATTATGGATGTCCTGTTTCATACCATCCCATAAAAAGGAACATTTGACCCTGTCATAGGTTTTGGTGAACCTTGAGTGCCCCACTGTGGGTGTAGCATGAAGCTCAGAAAGTACCCTAGATTTAAGCTTTGATTGTTTACTTAAATACAAACAGCCTTTGTATCAAAGCTCATCCTAGAGCCAAGAGTACCCTGGGGAAGCCGGAGCATTGGTCTATAATTGTTGGATTAGATATGAACTTATGGGATCTTGTAGCCATTCTTGGTGCACAGCTTGGAGCCAATCAGGTACAATGAAGGAAAGAGAAAAAAGGGATCCTTCTTCTTCATATTTTTGGGACAGTGCATTGACCACTACATTGTCTTTTCCCTTCTTGTAAATGATCTCATAATCATATCCAAAAAGATTAGTCACCCATTTTTGTTGCTCCAAGGAGGAAATGCGTTGTTCCAGAAAGTACTTGAGGCTTTGATGGTCGATCTTAATTTGGAAGTGTTTCCCCAAGAGATAAGGATTCCACAAATCAATGGCATGCAGAATAGCCAACATTTCCTTTTGATAAATGGGTTTTACCAGATTCTTTTCAGACAGTTGCTTGCTGTTGAAGGCCAAAGGTTGACCCTCTTGCATAAGGACAACACCGATTCCTTTCCTTAATGCATCACATTCCAACACAAAGGTCTTTGTGAAATCCGGAAGGGCTAGAATCGGAGTGGTGCACATGGTCATCTTCAAGGTTTGAAAAGCTTGAGCAGTGGCTAGAGTCCAAGTGAAAGAGTTCTTTTTTAGGAGAGCAGTGAGAGGTGCTACAATCTTTCAGTAATTCTTAACAAACTTGCGATAATACCCCATTAAGCCTAGAAATCCATGCAATATTTTGAGAGTCTTTGGGTGTGGCCAGTCTTGCATAGCTTCAATCTTTTTCGGATCCACCGTGACGCCATCCTTTCCAACTAGATGGCCCAAGTATTCTACTTCTAAGGAACCAAAAGAACATTTAGACTGTTTTAGGAAAAGCTGGTGCTGAGAGAGTAGATGGAGAACTTGATCCACATGAGTAAGATGGTATGTCCAGGTTTTGCTATAGATGAGGATATCATCAAAGAAAACTAAGACAAAATGACAAAGAAAGGGATAGAAGACATGGTTCATGAGGCTTTGGAAGGTGGAGGGGGCATTACACAAGCCAAAGGGCATGACCAAAAAATCATAGTGGCCCTCATGAGTTCAAAAGGCCATATTGGGAATGTCTGCCTCTTTCATACATATCTGGTGATAGCCCGAGAGAAGATCAGGTTTAGTAAAGAATTGGGCGCCACTCAATTCATCTAGGAGGTCATCAATGAGAGGAATGGGGAATTTGTCTTTAATGGTCAGTTTGTTGAGGGCACGGAAGCCAGGAAACATTATCCAAGAACCTTCTTTCTTCAGTACCATGACTACAGGAGAAGAGTAAGGGCTCGTACTTGGGTGGATAACGCCTGCATTAAGGAGTTCCTGGACCATTTTTTCAATTTCATTTTTTTGTGAAAAGGGGTGGCGATATGGACGGATATTGGGAGGAAGGATTCCAGGTACAAGGAGAATGGAATGATCATGAACACCACAGGAAGGAGGGAGTCCTTGGGGAGTGGAAAAGACCACTTGATGTTTAGAAAGGAGGGCTTGGAGGTCTTGTGGCACCGGGGGTGTCTCTGTTGCTTGTATGGCATGAAGTTTTTCCTTGTATGGCATGAAGTTTTTGCTTGTATGGAACCAAAATGACCTTTCTTGAGAAGCTTTTCCATGCGATGGGAACCACTGATCTCAGGTGAACTAGTAGTGATGCCTTGGAATTTATATTGGTGACCTTCCTGGTCGAATTGCATGGTTAATGCCTTAAAATCCATGAGAATGGGACCCAAAGTTCTTAGCCAGTCTACACCCAACACAATGTCACAACCACCCATGTCGATATCAAACATATGGGATTTTAGGTGGTAGTCACCGATTTGGAGACACACATTTTCACAGTGCCCTCCAGATTTCATGGAACCACCATTGGCAATCATGATTTGGAAATTGTTGAAAGCATGGATGTAGCAATGAGTTGCTTGGGAAATGCGGAAATGAATAAAATTATGGGTGCTTCCACTATCAACCAGAATGATGACCTTCCGATGCTTGATGTAACCAATTAACTTGAGGGTTTGGGGAGTGGAGAAACCAGTGAGAGCATTGAGGGAAATGACAGGTTCAACTTCGGGAGGGTCTGAGGAAGGGGTTATGTCAGTGATTTCAGGTGACTCAGACATAAGAGGAGTTTTAACATCCTCTTCCAAAATATCCCCAGAGATGGCCATAAAGAGATTTTGTTCCTTACACTTGTGGCCTGGGAAATATTTGTCATCACAATTATAACAAAGGCCTTTGAGTTAGAATTCAGCCATTTCATCCCTGGTCAATTTTTGGATCTTTAATGGGGCGGAGGGAGTAGTGGGAGTGATGGGTTTAGGGCGAGGGATAAAGGATGGTTTTTTGTTTTGAGAGGATACAACCTGTTGTGCTTATTTATCTCTTTTAGTAGCCTCCACCCAACTTGAGGTTCGAGCCATGAGGACATGGGCCCGGATCTCCTCCTTGAGGCCACTGATAAAACACTCTCGAAAGAAAGCATCAGTGATGCCCTCTGTTCGAAAAGCTAAGCACTCAAAGGAAACTATGAAGTCTTCTACTGTTCCTGATTGTTTCAACTTTGTCAAATGACCCAAATGGTTGGTATCCATGTCAAAGTGTTCATAAAGCTCAGTCGCAAATTGGGTTCAAGCAATTTACCCTTGACGGGAAGTTTTTCTCCATTGCCACCATTGCCAACGTTCTTGATCTAGATGGAGAACACCATACCGGAGTTTGGCCAAGTCATCTAAAGATAAATAATGTTACATTTGGGTTACCCAACTAGTGGGGTCCGAGCCATCAAATTTGGTGACATCCACCCATGGAAGGCGTAGGTCACGTTGAAAGTGATGGGGCTGAAAGGTATGGGAATAGGAGGAATTTTCACCTTCAGTCTTTGGGGGTGCTTCAGAGAAATGGTCATCTGTAGGGATCCTCAGTTTGGTGCAGAGTGATGCAAAGACAAATTCAAGCTGGGTGGTCGGTTCTTGTTTGACTTCCTCCATTGAGGACTGCATGGTTGTATTTATGGTAGCATTGATGGACAAATCGATGGAGGCAATAGTAGCACTGAGTTGTTTCACTTCTTTTTGGGTTTTGAGGAAACTAGATTGCAAGGTGTTGAAGCGAGCTTCCAGGTCTTGGCTACGGGTATGGGCCATGAGGATGGGTGAACTAAAAAGGGGTGGGTAGGGTCAAAATTTTTTGCTGAAAAATGATATGGATGAATGTGATGAGGGCGAAGAGATGAATCCAATGGAATAGGTCTCAAATAATGGTGAAATTTTTTTTTTACACCTACGAAGTTATACTCTGGTCTAAATAATACTGCATTGATGAAATCTCCAAATGCTTAACCAGAAAGAGATGCGTATTTACTTGGCAACCCGAACACAGTTGCGCAGCAATAGATCTTATCTATTTTAATTTGTTTATGTTTCTATCCCCCAAGGGTTAGGTATTCAAGGGTTCTACAGACAAGGGTTTTCCCTATGCTATAGCTCTCTGATATATGTGTAGGGTCCAATAGTAGTACTTGGCCCAATATCTCAGGGCACTAACTAAGGACGATAGATCATACCCTTAGCCATACTACCCGAATACCCAGGTACTAGAGAGTATCTTCCCGAGTGATGTTCTCGGTGACACTATAGTTGTTCGGTGACTGATAGGTTTATCTAAATAGGGCTTCANCAACAGGGGTTACAAGGGTGGCCAACAGATGTGCGCTTAAAAACCACTTGTATTTCCTACATGTATGAATCCCTCAACCATGGGTTTATGCATGTAATGATAGATCTCTATGGCTTAAAGATGTTGGAATACGTCTCTACCCTGGAAAAAAAATTCCCACAATTTTTGCCAAGGAAAGTGCTCTGATACCACTTGCAATATACCAGATATAAAAAGTATGCAGAACAAAAATGAAATACTAGAAATGGCAGAATAACAGTACTATAACCAACATAATCTCAACAATAACACATAAATGATATAAGAACAACAACAGAAATAGCACTTTGATTCAGAAATCAATGTTCACAGGCCTCTTCGAGGGGGCAACCTCCAGTCGAGCAGCGCTTTGTTACAATAATCTTCAAGCTAGGGTTTTCATACCCTCGACCCTTATTTATAATAAATATGTCTATCAAGAGAAGCATCTAGAGGAACATCCTTCTAGAAGTGGAAGCTTCTATTAGGTCTTCTTACATCCGCTTTATTCTATTTTATTGAAAGGCCTTATTAATATTGACCTTTATTACATCCGAATATATTGATCTACCTATGTGCAGGTTAGGACCCTAACATTTCTCTTGCTACAACTTTTCCATCACTGATGTCAGATGTCTTAAGTGTTCTCTCTTTGTCTTACTGAAGATTAGTATGTCATCCAGATATACATCTATGACAAATTTTCCTCTGAATTCCTTCAATACTTCATTCATCAATCTCATAAATGTGCTTGGTGCATTTGTCAACCCAAATGGCATGAATAGCCATTCAAACAATCCTTCATTTGTCTTGAATGTTTTTTTCCATTCATCTCCCTCTCTCATTCTTATTTGATGATATCCACTTTTCAATTCTATCTTGGAAAAATAGCTTGCTCCACTCAAACAATCCATCAAATCATCTATCCCCGGTAAAGGGAATCTGTACCTAATGGTTATCTTGTTGATGGCTCTGGAATCTGTACACATTCTCCATCCTCCATCCTTCTTTGGACTTAACATAGTTGGTACTACGCATGGGCTTAGGCTTTCCCTAACTAAACCTTTATCCAACAACTCCTAGACTTTATTTTTGACTTCATCATTCTCTCTAGGTGTCAACCTATAAGCTTCTTTGTTTGGTAAACTAGCTCCTGGAATAAGGTCGATATGATGGCTTATATTTCTAATGGGTGGAAATGAGCGAGGTAACTCATCCACTACTATGTCAGCAAAGTTTTCTAACGGTTCCTGGATTTATTCAGGAAAATATTCCACAAAAGTACTTGTAAGGATAACTCTAGGCTTCCTCACTATATAAAACTACATTTATTTCTCCTTCTTGACTTCATTCAAGAGTTTCTTCCCACTCTTGAGAAGTATACTTGAACTAGATTCCCTCTTTTTCTCTTTGTCTTCTATGGGTAACAACATATGTGTCCTACCATTCTTTTCTAGGGTATAGGTATTCTTCCTTCCATATGAATAACTTTTCTATCATACTCCCATGGTCTCCCTAATAAAATATGATAGACATCCATAGGAATTACATCACATAATATTTCACCCCTATAACCTCCTATTTTGAATTCAACTTGGCATTGTTGACTTACCATTACTTGGTGTCCTTTCTACAACCATGATACCTTGTACAAGTTTGGATGTGCAGTTGTCTTCAACTCTAGATTATCCACCATCTCTATTGATACTAGATTGTCAGTGCTCCCACTGTCTATGATCACCTTGCAAACTTTGTCTTTCGCCTTGCAAGCAGTTCTGAACAGACTTGTTCATTGAACTGGTTCCTTTGGTTCTTTCTTTGGTTTAAGAAGAATTTTCCTCATCATGAGGTTATTTCCTCCTTATGTTGCTTCTGCTTCCACATGCTTTTCTTCTTCAACAATGTGTGCTTCTCCTCCTCCTTCTTTCTTTTTCTCAGGACATTCCCAATATTTGTGTCCTTGTTTTCCACAGGTATAACATTTAACTACACCTCCTCTGGCTCTTCCTCGTCCTCTGGAAAATGAACTTCTTCCTCCATGTTGTCCTTCTTTATAATTTCCTCCTTTCTCTGGGTGAATATGCTATTTTTCATCTTCATGCTTTGGCTTCTAGAACTTCTCTCTATTGGTTCCCTTACCTTTGCTTGAATTTCCTCCTCTGCTTCGTTGTCTTTTCTTCCTAGCCAATTTTTATTCAGCTTTCAAGGCTTTCTGATAAGCATCCTCAACTTTACTAACAGACATGATGCTGATATCCTCTTGTATTTCATGTCTTAGCCCATTGATATATCTGGTTGTTTTTTCATCTTCATTCTCTTTCTGTCTAGCCCTAATGTTTAGTCTATAAAATTCTTCAGTGTACTCTTTCACCGATAAACCCTTTTGTCTCAGGTTCTGCAATCTCCTGAACAGGTTGATTTGGTAATATTTTGGGATAAATTTGGCTTTCATCTTGGCTACCATCCTATCCCAGATTTTAATTTTTTTCTTACCATTGCTCCTACGTTCGGCTTGCAGTTCATCCCACCATAGTGTTGCATGAAATTTCAGTCTTGTCACTGCATGCTTCACCATATTGTCTTCTTTGAAATCTTCATAATCAAAGTATTTGTCCATAACATGTACCCAATATAACAATTCTTCAAATTCTAAATTGTCTTCATACATTGGTACCTCTATTCTTTCTCTGGCTCCTATCTTTGAAAAAACTTTTATTAAGCGATCTTGTGCAACATCCTCTACTACATTTTCTTTGACCTCTACTTCTTCTCTCTCAGTGTCACTAATATCCCCAATGTCTGGTGCTCTCCTCTGTTTTGTTTCCATGGCATCCAATCTCATTCATAGTTGCCTCATTTCTTCTTCCATTTATGGATTCACTCTATGCCTCCTGGGTGGCATGATTTCACTACGTCACCTACAAACAGAATCAAATTTTCTCGATACCCCAATTGATATCAATTTACCACATTTCTCCTTTGTCTGCTATCTGCAAACAAACTCAATATTATCTATGATACCACCTGATGTAGCCCCCCCATACTCCCCTGTAGGGATGCACGACCTCTCGGTCTTGGATCTTCGATTCTTGAGTTGAGTGACTCTTTGAAACCTTAATGGTTTCCTTCTGTGACTCAACAAAGGCCCTTTCAACTCCCCGGTGCAGGTTTGATAGCACCCACAACCTTCCCTTTCATTCTCCTATGAAATCTCAGAGTGTCTGGTGTTATCTCCTTTTTTGGTAAGCCCTCTCTTGATGTCACCTTAGGCGATGACCACATGATTGTGGGTACGACCACAAGCAATTTGGAGTCAAACTAATTTTGGACCTGCAATTCTCCTCAAGCTTCCATGTGTCCTCTTGATGAAACCACGGTATGGATTGTGGCCCACCATCAATATTTTAAACTCTGTGCAACTCACATCCCCGCAATGATACGGGATCGTCGATCTCATGATCTTGATGATAATGTATGAATCAATGATTCAGATCTGCGCCTTTCAAATCTATAGACCAGATCTGTCCCTCCTAGATTAACGGTTGTGATCTATTCGTGATTTTGAACTTTGGGGTTTTGAAATCTCAAACCCTACTTCTTCCTTACTTCAACCTTCCGGAGCTAGCGATCTGTAGACACCTATCGTGCCAATCAATAGTCTTGTTTCCACTTCCAATGTTTGACCATTAAACCCAAATCAACAGTCCTGCAACCCTCTTCTCGATCGACGGTCAAGATCTCCTTCAGGTTTCGGACTTCTGAGATCTCAAATCTCAAACCTTTTTCCCAATGGTTTTCATCCAAAGGATACAATCCTCTGACGCATGTCCTCCTGATCCAACTATCAAGGATTACTTCAGGTCCTTACCTAGAGTTCACAGATGTGTGCCATGTCGCCTCCAAATCCAGCGGCTATGATTCACTTTGAAACTTTACCCAAAGTTCATGGATTCAAGCCACATCTCCCGTGATCCTACGATCAAGAATTTCTTTGGGTATTTACCCAGAGCTCACAGATCTATGCCACGTCTATCCTATGCTGGGACAACTCAGATTCACTTCGGGTGATCTGATGCCTAATAATCACTTCGACTGATTGGACGACTCAGCTTCACTTTGGTTTATTGAACAGGTGAGATTGACTTCGGATTTCTGGAAGTTTGAACTTCATAAATCTCAACTATCAAACCTCCCTTTCTCCTAATCTCACAACATCCAACAGCTATGATCCATGTTGGCGATCCGACGATCCAGATCTATTTCGGATGATCTGACGGTTCAGACTCACTCTGGATGATCAAATGATGGATATTTCCCTTCGTCTCTCTAGCTCTTTGGGCTTCAGAAATATCAAACCTCAAATCTGCCTCCTCCTAAGCTCACAATATCTCACGGATCAGATTTTCTTGGGCAATCGAACTGTTAAGATTCTATTTCAAGTCTTCAAAGGTTTTGAACCTTTGTTCCTCCTACAAGTCCGACTCTAGAATATTTTCAACACTTGTCTGAGCTTGATCCTTAAAGGATCTGACTTCCCATGCACACCTTGGATTCTTAGGATTTTGATAACTCAGTTCGAAGGATTTCTTGAAAATAAATTCTTCTCGCCCACCTAACGTTCCTCTATTCTGGTTCTTCGAAGCTTGTTCTCTTCTCGATGTTGTGCACACCTTGCACCTGGTCCAAGTTCCTTTTGTTCTCTCTGAACTTCTCTGAGTTAATCCGAGACTCAATCGACGCACTCCTTGCATTCAAGATGCACACCTTGCATACAAGTGTCAGAAGAGAA
>JASDQU010438765.1:0-15594 GCA_032191745.1 Picea mariana | reverse complement strand
TGAAAAATCAATGATCATAAGAGTGGTCCAAGGTATCAATATCAAGTGCAATATGTGGTGCTAGTAGGCAAGAATCAAATATATTTCTAGAGGAGATGGAGTCTAAGGGCATGCTAGTGGAGTGGGTATCTTAGGTAGGAGGTCAATAGGAGAACTAAAGTGGAGGTTATCCCAAGGACCATTAAAATAAGGTATAGCATCAAATAATTTTTCATCATCATTGAAATTCATGGTTAATGAGGCAAGAGCACTTTCACACATGGGAAAAGAGAGTGGATTGGTGGCTCCCAAGTGTGAATCTACAATATCAATTTGTAAGTCTAAGTTGCTCAAAGGATTCAAAGACTCATACTCTATCAGTGGAGGTTGTGCAAAATGGTGGTAGTGCTCACATAACCGATTTTTGATTTAGATCATCATCAAACCAAACAGTAGGGATAGATTACGAATGAGATACTAAAGGTGAGACATTTTCTTGAGTAAAATGTAGTTAAGAACTACAACATCTGATTGGATAATTGGTGGATCGCCGTTTAGGCCCAAAATGGACACGTTTACGAAATTTAAGCACAATCCCTAGAATTTTTTTCTCCCACGAAGGTGCCCATAATTGATTAGATTTAGGAGCTAAATTGGTGCTAAAGTAGGCGTAGCTGGCGCCCACTTTAACAATGATTGATATTTAAAACCTAAAAAACCAATATAGCCACAGTCAAGGGAACGAAAATGACATTTTGGTGGGAAAGAATTACAAAAACATGAATTGGGAGTTTGCTATGGTGAATGGAGAAAGAGGGCGTAAGTCTAAATGAATAACTTACTGCATTTCGACTCCAAAATGATCTGGGTGTTTCTTAGGGAAACTCCAACATGATTTGAGTGTTTTCTAGGGTGAATGGAGATAGAGCACAACAATCCAAGTGAATTTATTGCTTCATTTTGACTCCAATACGATTTGGGTGTTTCTTAGGGAGAATCCAACACGATTTGGGTGTTTCTTAGGGAGAGAGGAGATAGTATGCGACCATACCAACTCAATTTCAAACTAAAATTGGACTCCAACATGATTTGGGTGTTTTTTAGGGCGAAGGGAGACTGGGTGTGACCATACCAACTAATTTTCAAACTAGATTTGGACTCCAACACAATTTTGGTGTTTCTTAGGGCGAACGGAGATAGGGTGAGACCAAAGCATGATTTGGGGGTTTCCTAAGGGCGAACTAAGATTTTCAGGTAAAACATTTATCAAATTTCACAATTAAAACTCTTTACATATAAATTTCCTCATGTTTTATGGTCTATTTGAGTTTGACATTTGCTTATCCTTGCTATAATAGGAAAAAAAATACCATGAAGAAGACAGAAGAAATAAGCACCTTCAAAAATTGTCACCAAGTCCATTTGCCCAAATCCTGACAGAAGGGATTTTCCCTAGCTTTCTTAAAATGTCAAGTAGAGGGAAGGAAGAAAATTCTATCCATACTGAGGTAGGTCCTTCTCAATTTATATATTTTTCATTGTCTCATTTACTTTATTTTATTTTTAGTTATTTGTTTTTTATTGAAAATTTTAACACAAAAAAAAATATTTTATATATCTAGGGACATGAGACTGACCAGGAGAAAGATGCCTTGGATTCGATATTGGGAATGGATTCCATAAAAACTTGATGGTGTAGATTTGAACACGCTTGCAAAATACATAGAAAAATGATCCACTAACACCCCTGAGACATTGCAGGAAAATCAACCCTGTTAAAGGGAATCAATTGATTCCCCAACCACTCTTGGATTGAGCAAAAAATCAAGGAGGAAATCATATACGATGAAATTTAAAAATATGGAACATAGAGAGGAGACCTCCAATGTCGAGGCCACTACTGGGACCCAAACTTCTTCCACCACTCCATGTTTTGGAACTTACATTGGGAACTATGATACAAGGATAGAATACAACATGGTTTCAAGCGAAATTAGAATGTCAGATGATGGGAAGGTTTTTGTGAACAGGTTGAAGGAATCATGCCTTCAACAGTTCAAAGACCATCTCAATTTTCCATTTTCAAAGATACCAATGCACCTGCATAAAGCTGTAATTCATGACATGGATTCTGAATTTGGCGTAGGCTGGTCAGTAAAAAAGGTGAAAAGACAAATGTCTCAGAATTGCAAGAGATTTAGGTGCAACCAAACAAAGAAGATAAATAAACTCTCGCCCAAGCTAAGGCTAAAAAAAGGCCAATTGATGTTAGTATAAAAGTATGGAAAGAACTTGTAAAATCATAAAAGAAGTTGGATGCACGGAGGAATTCTGGTGAGGAGAGTATCCAAGTATTTCAATTTTCTCATAATATTATATCAAATTTCTTAAACGATTTTTATATTTTATTTGTGCATAGTTCAATTTACTTACTCTATGTTTCAAGACAAAGCCTCCAAATCTAGGCTTGCAAAACTCCAAACCACGCATCATAGTGGCCAAAAAGGTTTACAAGCCTTGATCTACACCTTTGTAAGTATATTTATTATGTGAAATGTTTTTTTTTTCCTAGAAAAAAATAAATGATTACATATTTATTAGTTTAACTAGTCTATGTGCCATGTTTTGACAGGAGGACAAATATGGTCGGCATCCAACAGATTTTGAAAAATAAATGTTACAAAATAAAAATTGGAATGACTTTGTAATATGGATGGAGAATGAGGTATCAATAGTATTGAAGGATCCCTTGCCTTTTTTTCCCCTAGTTTTTGTCAATGGCTCCCTGTTTGGGCATCCTTGTCCTTTATTTCCTTTGAATATTATGAACTTGTGGAATTTTCCTTGCAAATTATGGAGTTTGAAAATACTAGCCCTTATTTTGTGGCTCCTAATAACAAACATAGTTTGCCTAGCAGGGCTTTGCCCCTTTCTTTTAATTTATTTATATTTTCCTATTATTTGGGTAAGTTGGATTCCCATCCAACATTCATATGGCCTTCTTTCCCTTGGACCTTCTCATCCATCTTACAAAGTGAAAACATGCTAGGCCCTTGATTACTTCTCCTTTGCAAATGATCTCAAAGAAGTAACTTGTCTCTCAACACTAGCCACATATAAACATGTGTCTTCATAGGAGCTCTAATATTCCAAAGGGGCTTCCACCACAATGATTTTGTCTTGTTCTGCATTACATAACATAGTTTTGTACCATATATTTGCAATCTATTATCTTAAAATATGATTCTTGGACCAAACCAATACCATTGCATATCATTATATTACCAATACCATTGCATACCATTGAATGGAAAAGGTATGCATTGAAAATGATATGCATACCAATGCCATACCAATAGAAATACCATACCAATATCAATACCATACTATACCATACCAATACCAATACCATACCATACCATACCAATACCAATACCATACCAATACTAATACCATACCATACCATACCATACCAATACCAATACCAATACCATACCATACCATACCAATACCAATACCAATACCATACTAATATCAATACCATACTATACCATACCAATACCAATATAATACCATACCATACCAATAACAATACCAATACCATACCAATAGCAATACCATACCATACCATTGCATGGCAACGGTATGCATTAGCAATGATATGCATACCAATACCAATACCATTGCATACCATTGCATGGCAATGGTATTCATTGGCAATGATATGCATACTAATACCATACCAATACCAATACCAATAACAATACCATAGCAACACCAATACCAATACCAATATCATACCAATACCAAAACCATACAAATACTATACCATACTAATACCATACCAATACCAATACCATTCCATACCAATACCATACCAATACCAATACCATACCAATACCAATACCAATACCATTCCATACCAATACCATACAAATACTATACCAATACCAATACCAATACCAAAACCAAAACCATTATGCATTGCCAATACCCTTATGCCTTGCCAATACCAATACCAAGACCATTGCCAATACCATAACAATATCATTGCATACCATTGCACGAAAATGGTATGCATTGGCAATGATATGCATACCAATACCATACCAATACCAATACCATACCAAAACCAGTACCAATATGCCTTGCCAATACCAATACCAATACCATTGCCAATACCATTGCATACCAATATGGCCAATACCATTGCATACCAATACCAATACCAATACCATTGCATACCAATACCAATACCAATACCACACCATACCATACCAATACCAATACCAATACCAATGGTGGTCCTGAATTTTGATGATGGGGCTTTCTCTGACGGTTGTGCAGGTGTGGGGGACGACTGATGCAATAGGTTTAGGGTTCATAGGTTTATTTGGAGAAACCCTGGTTCTTAGCTTCTTCACCATTGGTTCGTTAACGAACACAACACTCAAGATCTGGTTGATGTCCTCACCTAATAACACAGCATTAGCTGGCAGTAGATGGAGGACCGACAATGTTATTTTCTTATGCTCTAATGGTTGCATCTCATCTTCCTCCTCAAAGTCTGATTGTGTCAGGGTTTCTTGTTTCTACGACGTTGAGTCTAAGCTCAGTCCTACTCTTGCTTCTTTCCCTTTCTTCTTTAACAACTCATCAGGTAGAATATAATTCATTCCTGACTTGTGCAGGTTGCATTTAACTCCTGGCCATGACATTACTTCTTTTTCTAAGGCCTCCTCCTCCAGGTAGAACAACAACATCTTTGAATGGAATTATTCCTTGCTAACATGCCTCGGCCATACAAACGTATGATGTCAGTTCATGCTGAAGGAAATATTTCTCATATTTCAATTGAGAATTTCCTGAGGAATATGCAGCCTCTGTGTTGCATCTATCAGGCCATTGTACCACTTAGCAAATGTTGCAGTGTTGAAAGTTGTATTCTCTGAATCCAACCTGGAGTGCTAGGGCTTGAACATCTTCTCCATGTGCCCCTTTTCTGGTAGCACTGACGCTCTTCCCATAGGTGGCTTCCATTTTTACATTGCAAATTCCAGCAACAAATATCCATAGGTGAAGGTTCCTCCCTTCTCATGTGCTTCCTCGCATGCCACTAGTAGTTCCTCCAACAAGTAACTACACCAATTGAACACAACGTCATTGGCGCAAAAGTCTACTACTGACAGTGCATCTAACGTGCATTCTCCCTTGTAGTATGATCTCATAACCTCGTTGGCTATGATGTAACAGCCAGTCCTGACTATCTCTAGTAATATGGGATCGATTACTACTGTGCACCCCCCCTCTTTGTGTTGAATTTCTCATACAAGCTGAGCTCTCCTTTCTTTTCTCCATGCTTACTAGGACCCTGAAATCCTTTAGACACATCCTCTCCTTTGAAGGACAATCCAATAAGCTAACGTATATATTGGGTGTGGATTGGATATCTCTTATCCAACCAGAGACTTCGGTCATGCACTCTGCTAATTAGAAATTTAGTGCACCACGCAACCTCACTAGTGGTGTCGAATACTGGTAGGTCTCTAAGGTTCATAATGGTCAAGTTGAACAAGTTGATAAAGTCTGGTTTTGGCATGAATTTCATGCCTCCCAACCTGTATGGAACCATCTCCCAGAAGACGTCTATGTGAATCTGGGGGAACAAAACTGGATCTATTAGGTTGAGATCGAGGAGCTTGACATGCTTCACCCTACCCTTGAGATCACCCATGACCTCGACTCAGGGGTCGGGATCATTTGGTACTACTTCCTTATACATGGTACTTCAAATTCATGTGGCTCTCGACATTGTGGATTATGAGTTATCATGACTTCTATGGTGGGCTAAAGAATATGGTCATGACTACGGGTTTCACAATTGTATAGACTTTGTTTCTCTTTAGAATTCATGAATTACTAAGCTCTTTTGAAAAGTATGCGTTCTATGGCGAATTCTCAAGGGCTTATACTTGGCTTAGTGGGAAAGTTTAGCAATAACTGCGGTTCATCGTGACCATATGGATGCAACTGGATTTTAGTTGTCCAATGGGATGGTTTAACAGGATAAATCCTATCAGGGGATTCAGGCATTTACTTGCGTGAGTGGAATAGGGACATGGTCGGTTTCAAACCTTTTCGTTTGATGTGTGGGAATTCTGACATGAATTTTGATGGCATCTTTGTGTATCACAGATTTATGATTTAACTGAATTCAGACGGGGTATTGTAATGTAAATAAAGGTTGTGACTAGACCGGGTTCGTGTGGCATATGGATTTAGATTGTGTTCAGATTCATTCTCCCTCTTACCACAAAGGGGGTCTCCGTCATATTAGTGACTGTCATTAACATTTTTTTTATGCTACGGATCTTGTGCTTCTAAGTCATTAGGTTTGTATCAATCAACACTTAAACAAGAAATGAACTATGTGTCACGGCGCAACACTACACACATTGACTTTATTAACTAAATTTACAAAATTTTTGGAAAACTCAAATCTAACTATTATACATGCTCCTTCGGACTATAGCAACAGTCCATTTTTCTCAGTTTTGAGACACATAGGGTTTCATGCGAGCGTCATTCACCCATCCTGTCTGTAGCATACCATCTAGTTGCACGAGTCTGACTACTCCTAAGGGTCGGAGCTCTGCAATTATAAATGGTCCCAACCAATGCATGCGCAACTTGCTAGGATGCTTCTGGTACCGAATATCGTAGAGTAGGACCTTATCTCCTTGCCTAAATACCTTATTCTTAATGTTCCTGTCATGCCAAGATTCTTGTCTTTCTTTTTCAACTGACTGGTGGAAGTGTGCTAGAAATCTAGTCTCCTCGAGTTCTTGTAGCTCCATAAGCCTCTGCACAATTGATTCCTCCTCTGACATATGTGTGACATGTGCGATGTACAAAATTGGAGTGATGAACTCTTCATGCACCGATGCCTCTTTCCCATAAACTATCTAGAATGGTGTGTACCTGTGGAGTTTCTTTGTGGTTGTCCTGTAAACCCACAGTACTGCTGGAACTCTGTCATCCTAGTCTTCTCGATTTGTGCAACAGACGTTTGTTAACCCTCTTTCCAAAATCTTGTTGAATGTTTCTACTGTTCCATTGGCTTGTGAGTGGTAGGGGATTCTTTTGTGATGCTGGATAAGAAACTTTGTTGTAAGTTTTTCTATAGTGCTATTAATGAAATGGGCTCCCTAATCACTGGTTAGTCTCCTCGAACATCCAAATCGAGTGATAATATTCTCAAAAATGAACCTGGTAGTTGTATCTTTCGAACAGTCATGAACAACTGCTATTTCATCCCAACGTGTAAGGTAGTCAGTTGTGGTAATGATGTACCACGCCCCTCCCTTTCTGTCGTTGTGTAATTGCATTCAGCTTGCGAAAACTTCCAGCTCACAAAGTAGATAGGATGATCCATGGCTCCATCTCTAGGTTGCATTAAGATAGCTCCTAAGGAAATTCTTGAAGCATCTACATGGACGTGAAATTCATTTTCCTAGTTTGGGAATATCATAATTGATGTTGTGCTGAGCTTATCCTTGAGTGTCTCAAATGATTTATCACATTCTAGAGTCCATTGGAACATTTCATCCTTTTTCAGTAGGTTCTCCAGAGGTGCAGTAATGTTGGTGTATCTTCAGACAAACCTGTGATCGTACCCTATGTGTCCCAACGTGGATCACAACTGCTTTGCAGTCATAGGTGGTGGCATGTTCACAATAACCACAAATTTGGCTGGGTCTACCAGTACTCCTTCCCGACAGACAAAAGACACACTTTCTAAGGTTCAATGAGATCTGCAATTCTCTGCATATGTCAAACATTAGCCGTAGCAGTCCTACATGTTCCTTGAGCAAGCTATATATCGTCCAATAATCCATATAGACTTCTATAAAATTGTGAATGAAATATCTAAAATATGCTATTACAATCTTGGAAAATACTATAGGTGCATTCTTTAAGAAGAATGGAATCACATTGTATGCGAAGGATCCCCATTCTGTTATGAATGTGCTCTTCTTCTTGTATTCTTTGGCGATCTTGACTTGGTGGTACCCTGAAAATCCATCTCTGAATGAGTATGATTCCTTCCCCGCAACCTGTTCTAGCACCTCATTAGTGAAATGTGTTGGGAAAGGGTCATGCACACAAGCAAAGTTAAGGCTTTTGTAGTCCACACAGACTCTAATATCCTCTGTGCCTTTCTTGATTTGAATCACTATTGGGTTGACCCATTCTGCTTCTTCTACTGCAAAAATGAGTCTTGTTTCCAACATCTTATCTATCTCCTTCTTAACCTTCTCTTTTACTCTAGGGTTAAGGCGATATGGCCTATGTATCACAGGCTTGGATCCTGGTTTCAATTCGATTTTCATTTCTCCCATAACTCCTTTGATTCCCTTTAACTCTAAGAAAGTTTTTGGGAACAAATCCACATATTCCCGCAAAAGGCTCTGTATTTCTTGGCTAGTTTTCGCATCCCAGTAGTCTCCTACCATAGCTATCTTAGGTTTCTCTATGGTCCCTATATTGACTTTGCATAATTTTAATGGGTGATTGTAAGAAATATCAGTCTCACTGGGTATGGTGTTCTAGATTTCTCTATTCCCTTCTATCTCTTTAATATCTAGGTTTCTCAATTCCTCTAAGTTATCTGGGCTTTCTGAATCCTTGCTAATCTTATAGCATTCTATAGGCTTCTTTGTTTAGGGTAGGTGAAGGTTAGCCTGAAGTTATCAGCTGTGCTTTGGACATACCACTTGGTTTGATTTCTGATTACTATTATGTGTAAAAAGAAGTTCTTTAATCTCTTGCATGACTACTTCAAGCTCAGGGTACTTATTTGTAAATGAGAAGTCCTTGCAAAATTGAGTTTCCAACGTCTTCCTGTCACTGGTTTGTCTTATACTTTCCTCGTGTATGAACCAATCTTTTGGGATTGGTCCTAGAGAGTGGGGAAACACCTGAACCCAAAAATGAGAGGGTATTTCCACAGATTTTCAATGTGTCACGCACTGTTCAATATGCACTCTAGGATCTGATTCTCCGCTGAACAGTTGCGCAAATTGGACATCCATCTGTGTCTCTGATCCCAATTGCTCCTTATTTTAGAACCTATACTTGATATATTTCTTCACATCATCCCGAGTTCTGAGTAAGGATTTATGATTATCCCACCATCTGGAAGGGGTATCTTGAAAGGATACATCTAGTACCAAGATTCTTTGATCTTCTACTACCTTTTCTTCCATGTTGAGTGGAAAATTGTCGAGTTCTGAGGTGCCATCATATACTATGTGTTCTTTGGCTTCGGTCCCAACCCATCTAGTTTCTCTGACAGTTGTGCATCTCCTTGAGAATTTTTCGTACGAGCTTTGATTCCAACTGTCAAAAGCCAATTCTGAGTCTTCATCTGCTGACTGTATGCTTCTCCAACTTACCGATCCATCAGCAGTAGGATTTATATAATCATCTCTTGTTCCTACTTTTACAGTGTACAACTGGTCCAAGTCTTCTCCCTCGATATTATTGTCTGTCAGTTTGTATACCTTGGTCCTACATATGGGTCCAAAGGTTGAAGTACCTTGATTCCTTCAGCCTCAAAGGTCATGGTGTCTTTATTTAAGTCAATTATTGCATAGTTGTCATAGACCCAATCAATTCCAAGTAGTGTAGGGTAAGGTTATTTATCTCCCATGATTTCAATGACTTCAAAGTCAACCACTGTCTTTACTCCTGCAACTTCTATTTCCACATTTTTCAGTCTTCCTATGGGGAAAATACAGTATTGGTTTTCCATTCTTAACTGAATTGGAGAATATGTTAGCCTAGGTTTTCCTAAGGATTCCCAGGTATTCTTAGGCATAATGTTCACATCAGATCCCAGATCCAACATGAAATCCTTAATATCAAATTCATCTAACTAGGCTGCTAGCCTGCATTATTTTCCAATTCGTACTTTTCTTCTCTGTACTCTCTGAGTACTCTTCTCAGGAAGATTAGCCCTTATTCTTGCTTCTATGGGTTCTTCATTCCCTAAAACTAAGTATAGTGCATTTCACAACTTTTATGTTAGTTGATCATTCCCAAGAATGTCAGAGAATAATTGAAACCAAAGGTCAACTACATTTTGAGGTTGCTCAGGTTGTCTCGGTATGACTACAGGGTTTCTGGGTGCAAGGGGTGAAGAAGGGACTTGCACAATCTTAGGATAAACAATAGGCTGTGGGTTTTTTACTCACATCTCAGGGATAGGCATATGCTAAATTACTTCTATGGCATATTTAAAGAATTGTTTATGTTTTAGAGGGTCATACCTGTCTTCTTTAAGTGTTGCTTTCTGGATCTGAGGTAGAGTATCAACATCAGCTCCTGTCTTCGCTCCTCCTCAAGTAATGATATTGAGGTTGGGAAATTTTCCCTTAATAACTCTCTTAATTTTTGAACTGATGAGGTTAGTTCCTCATTGTCATACCCTATCTTCCCATTTTTCAATTAATTATGGGAAATCTTCAGTTGCGTGCCCATTAGTTTTGCAATGAGAGCACCATGGTCACCTTGGATGAGGACAGTCTCTAGCCATGTGACCTTGCTCATCACATTTATAACATCTTCTTGGCCCTCTTTCCCCAGTTCTTCCTCCTACGAAGTCTCCTTCGACTTCACCTCCTCGACCTCTTCTTGGTCCCTGAGGGTTTTCATTCACCCTGAATGTTGTTCGGTCTAACCTATCTACAAGTGAATACAAATCTCTACATTGATTGGTAGTATGCGTGGTAGATGTGTAGAACTCATAGTGTAATGTGTTTGCTACTATTGAATATTTCTACATAATGGGGCAATGTCTTGGCCCATGCCCATGGATTCGGAAGATTTCACAATACTCAGTTGTTGGTGTTGCTTGGCCTCCTGTAAAAACATGATATGGTGTGGGGTTATGGAATGGTAAGTTCATAGACACTTGGGCAACTCCTCCCATGGGTCTTGGTGGGGGTCTGATCGGATTATGAGAAGGTCCCATTACCCTCATTCATGGACATTCATTCACCATATGTCTCTCTATATAACATCTGGTGCACCAGACCTGCGATCGTCTTGGTCTAGGTATCGTCAGCTCTTGAATATTTTCTGTAAGCACCAATATTTTCTTTGTAGTTGCACCAAGTTCACATCTATTGGGGGTCTGGTCACTCTCAGGCTCCCAGGGTATCCTACCATGGCTTCAATATTCATTGATTGTTCCAAGGCATCTGTTAAAGTGGCTATTTGTTGTTGTGTTAGCAGAATCTGAGTCAGAGGCATAAATCCTTGAATGTACCATTCCCTTTGATGTTCTTCATGGATTGTATGTGCTAACCTCCCTATAGCATATTTAAACTTTTGGTTGTATTCCCAGGCTGATTCCCCTTCCCATTGTTGGATCTCGAGAAGCTCAGACAAATCATGTTGGTCTGACTAAGGTAGTTTGATATCTGCTATGAACCTTGTATGTACCTGGCCAAGTGTGAACGTTTGACCTTGCGTTCCTGGTACTCCTGGCTCAATGATATTCATGTACCACTTGAGAGAGCAACCTCTCAAGGTAGTCTGGAACTCGACCAACTTATTCGCATCCAGAGTCCCTCTAGATCTCCAGATTGCTTCACACAAGAATCAGTGTTTCTCAACATCTTCGTCTCCCTTACCCCAAAATTTTGGGTATTGGGCAATCAAACCTCCCGCCTGACCAGCCATTGCTGATATTGGTGATCTTATCAAAATGAAACCTGATAGTCCTGCTTGTGATCTACCAAGGGATCCCAATATCCTTCCTATACTCTTACTTCCTGGCTGTGACTGACTAACTAATTGTACCAGAACAGAACTAGCATGAGAAGGTAGTATCAAACTTACCACTTGTATATAAGGCATTTGGGGCATGGGAAATTCAGGACCGGCTCCATTGGCTTCGGGATGATTTTCTTTGATATGGGGGGTCTCATTTTCTTCCAATGGAGTGGTCTATTCAGCGAGGTTCCAGATCTCTCCTGTCGTCGGGGCCGAATCTTATCTTTCTTGTTCAATATTCATGTCGGCTTCTTCCTATATTATGTCTACACCTTCTCCTTCTTTTCCAACCTCCTGGGGACTTCTTTCTCTATGTGCTTCTCTCTCACTTAACCTTTGACTATCCAGTCTTTCCTGTCTTCTCATCTTCCACAACTCTTCCATCTGTCTTTCCTATACTTCTCCTGATTCAGCTTCTTTCCTCAACTTTTCAGATTGTCTTGTTTCTTTCTTGATCTTGTCGCACCACGAATTATCAACCATGGTGAATCTCTTTAAGGATCGCTCATCTATTGAGTCTATTTCTTGTTGTTTCCCCACCATTTTTCAAAGAACCCTTCCCCTCTCTTGGGCCATGACTCTACCCCAGCCTCGTCCTACCCCAAGCGAGGGTGTTTATGATGCCATCTCAGTCGGGGACATAGTCAACATCCCCTCTTCCATCAAGAAAACTTTGATCCACAGGGGGATCTCTCTCAGCTGCAAACTACACGTGAAAACATCCCCTTGCGTATTTCTTGAAAATTGCCTCTACACGTGAAAACTATTGGTGGTTCTCAGCTGCAAACTCGATAATATATCCTTCAAATGTGGTATTGACCCAAAAATCAACCGCTCACGTGACTGAACAATCCAGCCGATGAAGTGCTGCTAGATTTTTGGTGTCCCAAGCATAGATCATCTTGACTCGTTCTTGGAGCTCTGGAGCTTCTTGAAGTCTCTGTATCCAATGGAAAATTTCTTCTGGGAACTTAACCCAGAATATCTTGTACTGGTCGCTCTATCTCTCTGAGTAAAAGACTACTTCATGAGTATCTTTGTCAGATTTCCCCCCTAGCTCCGCTTCTTTCCATATGGTGTCACAATTTATTTCCCACCATTGGTCTGTAATATACCAGATATAAAAAGTATGCAGAACAAAAATAAAATACTAGAAATGGCAGAATAACAGTAATATAACCAGCATAATCTCCACAATAACACAGAAATGATATGAGAATAGCAACAGAAATAACACTTTGATTCAGAAAGCAATGTTCATGGGCCTCTTTGAGGGGGCAACCTCCAGTCGAGTAGCACTCTATTATAATAATCTCCAAGCTAGGGTTCTCATACCCCCGACTCCTATTTATACTAAATATGTCTATCAAAAGAAGCATCTAGAGGAAGATCCTTCTAGAAGCAAAAGCTTCTATTAGGTCTTCTTACATCTGCCTTATTCTATTTTGTTGAAAGCCCTTATTAATATTGACCTTTATTACATTTGAATATATTTCTCTACCTATGTGTGGGTTAGGACCCTAACATGTCTGCCCCCTTAAAAACGACCTTGTCCTCAAGGCTTGAGATGTGGAAACTGCTGTAGAATGGTAGTTGGTTCCCAAGTGGCATCTGCTGGAGTTGTATATTTCCACGGGACTAGGACTTCCTTGATGGTTCTCTGACACAGGTGATTCTCAAGCTAGTCCAAAACTGCTTCTGGCTGTAGCCAAATGGATCCTTCTTCAGCTAACTTGGGAAGGTTGGTTTGAATTTGGCACCTACTTCCAATCACCTTATTTAAGCATGAAACATGAAAAATAGGATGTAGCTTCGAATGATTGGGTAGAGCTAATTGNTCCCACATGCTTGAGAATTGTATAAGGACCACAAAATTTGGGCGCTAGCTTCTGACAATGCTCGGCCTTGAGGGAAGTTTGCTTGTAAGGTTGCAGTTGCAGAAACACCCGATCCCCGTCTGCAAATTGACGTTCAGAGCAACCTTGATCCACTTGTTGCTTCATGCGATTCTGTGCCATGACCAAGTTCTCTTTAAGGGTATGGAGAATAGCCTCTCGAACTGTAAGTGTTTGGTCAACCGCTTGGACCTTCGAGGTACCCGGTAAGTATGAGAGAACTGAAGGTGGCTTCTTTCCATATACCGCTTCAAAAGGAGACATGCGTGTAGCTGTATGGTAGGAAGTGTTGTACCACCATTTAGCTAGGGGTAACCATTAAGCCCACTAATTTTTCTTTTCAGAGGCAAAACACCTCAGATAAGTTTCCAAACACTTGTTGACAACTTTTGTTTGACCATCAGTCTGGAGATGATAAGTTTTTCTGAGATGCAATTGGGTGCCCTGTAGCTTGAACAGTTCTTGCAAAAATTGCTTGTGAAAGTTGGGTCACGATCAGAAATAATAGAGTGTGGCATGCCATGAAGCTTGAAGACCCGGTCCATGACAATTTGAGTCACTGTGGATGCAGTAAATGGGTGTTGAAGAGCGCAGAAATGAGCATACTTGGAAAGGTGATCAACAACCACCATTATGACTGATTTATTTCCCGATTTGGGTAAGCCTGTAATAAATTCCATAAAGATATCCTTCCAAATAGCAGGATGAATCAGAGGTGGTTTTAGTGTGGCAAGAGATTTGTCTGTTTCTCCCTTTTTTCATTGACACACATCACATTCAGTGAAAAAATTGTGAATGTCTTGTTTCATACCATCTCAGAAAAAAGAATGTTTGACCCTGTCATAGGTTTTGTTGAACCTGGAGTGCCTTGTTGTGGGTGTAGCATGAAGCTCAGAAAGTATCATGGATTTAATATTTGATTGTTTACTTAAATACAAATGGCCTTCGTATCGAAGATCATCCTAGAGCCAAGAGTACCTGGGGGAGCTGGAGCATTGGACTGCAATTGCTGGATCAGATGCGAACTTTTGGGATTTTGTATCCATTCCTGGCGAACGGCTTGGAGCCAATCTGGTACAATGAAGGAAAGAGAAAAAAGGGATCCTTCTTCTTCATATTTTTGGGAAAGTGCATCTGCCACCACATTGTCTTTTACTTTCTTGTAAATGATCTCATAATCATATCCAAAGAGCTTAGTGACCCATTTTTGTTGCTCCGAGGAGGAAATGCATTGTTCCAGAAAATACTTGAGGCTTTGGTGGTATGTCTTAATTTGGAAATGTTGCCCCAAGAGATAAGGGCGCCACAGATCAACGACATGTAGAATAGCCAACATTTCCTTTTCATAGATGGGTTTTCCTAGATTCCTTTTAGATAGTTTATTGCTGGTAAAGGCCAGAGGTCGACCCTCTTGCGTAAGAACAACACCAATTCCTTTCCCTGAGGTATCACATTCCAACACAAAGGTCTTTGTGATATCAAGAAGGGATAGAACCAGAGTGGTGCACATGGCCATCTTCAAGGTTTTAAAAGCTTGAGCAACGGCTGGAGTCCAAGTGAAAGAGTTCTTTTTTAGGAGAGCAGTGAGAGGTGTTGCAATCTTTCCATAATTCTTAACAAACTTGTGATAATACCCTGTTAAGCCCAGAAATCCATGCAAGATTTTGAGAGTCTTTGGGTGCAACTAGTCTTGCATAGCTTCAATATTTTTTGGATCCACCCCGACACCATCCTTGCCAACTAGATGACCCAAGTATTCTATTTCTGAGGCACCAAAAGCACATTTAGACTGTTTCAGGAAAAGTTGGTGTTGAGAGAGTAGATGGAGAACTCGATCCACATGAGTAAGATGGTTTGTCCAGGTTTTGCTATAGAT
>JASDQU010438763.1:62126-74950 GCA_032191745.1 Picea mariana | reverse complement strand
TAATTTTAATAGAAATTTATTTATACAATTTAATCATTACAAAATACAAATGTATTTTGTAATCATATTAAAATTATGACTATTTTATTATGAATATGAATTAGTTATTATAATCATATTAAAATTATTACTACTTTATTAATCATATATATTAATTATTATCAATATAATCACTTTAAATCCAAAGCCTAATTGTATGTTAATTTAAACAATATTTAATTACTTTATGTAATAGTTGCTTATTGCAAACTAGGAGGAAATTGCAAATTTCAAGATAATTTTAAAAGTAATTGTATTTAAATTAAATTGTTTAAATCAAATATATATTAATCTTTTTATAAAATAAAATAAAATTATTTTAATTAAAAGTATGAAGTTTTTTATTTCTTTTAAACTAAGCAGACATTACAGTTTTTTTTTCTTTAATAAAATGGTTGGAAAATTACAAAAAAAAATTCATGAAAATTTAGAAAAAATAAAAATAAATTTTTATAAACAATTAACTTAGTATTATTGATGAAATAATTCATATAAAAAATGTAGTAATCAATTAAAATCAATTACAATTCATGAAATATACTTGTAATTCTTCTAAAAAAATATATTAAATATTATACACAAAGTGTATAAATTACACAATCTTCCATCCACAATACACAAAGTTTGAAAATCTTCAAACTTTACAAACATTGAATCTTAAATAATAAATAATAATACACAATCTGGATAGGTAAATAATTTACAAACATTTTTAAATATTTTAATCCAGCCAGCTCCATTCTTTAAATAAATTTTCAAAGTGTATTTTCATGTCATCATTTTCCCAAATTATTTGATGCCACCATTCTGCCTCACCAAATATTGTAATCAAATTGAGTAGCTTGTCCATTCCCACTGGAAGTCTTTTCAAATTTGGGCATTCCGATATCCACAAGACACGCAATCTGGATAGCGTACTTTCACTCCACACACCATTATTTGATGGTCCCGCAATGCTTTCTAAATTGTCTAACTCTAAGAGAACCAATTTCTGTAACATTAAAAATCCGCTTGCCCTGCCAGAATTCCCTATTCCCAACTCTTTCAAACCTTTGCAATCGGACAATAGTAGAACCTTTAGGTTTGGCAACCGTTCCAATGGAGAGAGCTCCCGTAGATGGTGACACCAAGTCAATGATATGTTTTCAAGATGTCGGAACTTGCAAGTGTAATCCGGCAGACTTGATCCGTGGTAGCACCCCAATCCAAAACTCTGAAGCTTCCTCATGTTCTTCATGTCGTGAGGAAGATCGACCATTACATCATTATCCAACGCTAATATTAAGTGCCTCATCTCCAACCATGTTCCCATTATGCCCTCTTTAATTCCTGATGATGTTATTCCCTCTTGCACGTTTGCCTTTACCCTTATTCTCAGCCTATTTAGATTTCTGAGACCCTTCAACCTCCAAATGCTTGCTGCTGATTCTGCTTCCAGACTTAATTTAACTCCGTAGGCGTCGAGTGTGCTTAATGAAGTAAGTTGGGAGATTTCACGTGGAATAACCTTTAAATTGGACGGCAAACTAAGATGCTTAAGATTTTTAAGCTCTCCAATCTTGGACGGCAATGATTGTAGGGCGTGACAATCAGAAAGATCCAAAAATTGAAGGGAAGAAAGATGGCATATCTCTTCAGGCAATTCGTGGATATTGTTGAGGCGTTTTAAACTGAGAAACTCCAGCTGTTTTAGTTGCCCCACTGACGATGGGATTGATTCTAGGCCTTGAGAGTGCAAATGGAGAACCTTCAAAGACTCCAGGCTGACTAGAAACCTTGATGGAACCTCTTTAATTGAAGAATGCAAAGATAAGAAGACACTCACCAGTTTTGAACATGGGAACTCGGCGGGGAGACTTTTAATATCATTATTGCGAAGGGATATCCTTTTGTAATCATTGTGAATAGTTGGAAAATGTTGCAGCCCTTGACCTGCCTTGAATAAACAATTCTCCTCCTCGCCAATATATATTGCCATGTCATGAATAACACGGTGAACGCTTATACTTTGTACCTCTGGAAAAACATCCACCAGCACGTGATCAGTAGCATTTTGGAAGAAGCAATGATCTACAAGAAGGTTGACGTAGCTGCGCCCAATGGCCATGTCCATTAAATGGTTCTCCTGTTTGCTCCGCACCAGACCCTCTGCGATCCACATTTGCACTAATTTGTGCACACGGATTTTTTTTATCTTTGGGATACATAGCACAATATAGGAAGCAATTCTTGAGCTCTGAATTGGGCAAAGCATCATAAGTCCATCTTAATGGTCGATAGAGTTGTGGATGCAGAGTATCTGGAAAAGAAGAAGGATCTGCATTTTTTATGGAAGATAAAGAAGCCTTCCACTCCTCTACTCTACTTTTGCCCATCATTGCTGCGGCGACTAAGCTTATGGCCAAAGGAATACCTTTACACTCGTCTGCAATCTGCATAGCATACTCCTCTATATCCGTAGGAACACCATTGCCTTTGAATGCTGTTCTTCTGAACAACATCCACGCTTCATCTTTAGAAAGCTGTTCTACTGACTCTTCTTGGCTCATAGGTGGAATCGGATCTCTGTTGACAAGCTGGGAAGCAGTAACAAACATTGAAAAGTCACTTTGAAGGCGTTGAAAGAGGTAATCAAAAAGTACCTTCCATTCTTTGATTTCTTTGGAGAAGCTCCCCGGGTTGCACATGAGACAGTCGAGACACCGTTGTCGTTGTCCTGGTTCGGGGCGCTGGAGTAGGCTTCTCGCTTCTGTAAAGGAATTATGGAGCAGTTGCATCCAAATCCTGATGGCCTCCTGGGCCTCTTTCCGTTGCTCTTGGAAGAGGGTAGAAATATCGAGCAGCAGATTCTCCATAGGCCTAAAATCTGTTTGCAGAATCTCACGGTTTTCCTCCTCATGACTAACCTCATTCATCAGTTGGCTGACTGAAGAGATGAGATCCATAGCTTTCTTATTCTTCTTGTGGCACAACAGAGCAGAACAGAGGCAAATCCACGGACTGCAGGCAGACTGGAGGCAGAAAAACAGCGTTGATTGAGAGGGAGGGAGGTGGATTTGGCGTAGGAAAAGTGATGAGCAATCACTCAAAGCGCATTATACATCTATATAGCCGTGCAGGAGAGGCATCCAGCATTGTTCACACGGTTAAAGTTTATGAGAATTCAAATTTCCGTGCAGGAGGCCCATCCGCCATTGTTCGCACAGTTAAAGTTCATGCGAATTCTAATTTACTTGCAGGAGGGGCATCCGGCATTGTTCGCACAGTTAAAAGTTTATGCGAATTCTAATTTCCGTGCAGGAGGCCCATCCGCCATTGTTCGCACAGTTAAAGTTTATGCGAATTCTAAAATTAGAGTGGAAGTATTCGGCATTCTCGAGACATGGCTAAAGTTTATGCGAATTCTAAATTTAAAGCGGAAGTGTGCGGTTTCTCTTTTAAAAGAAAAATAGCGAATTCTAAATTTAAAGTGGAAGTGTGCGATTTCTCTTTTAAAAGAAAATTGTTCTGCCAATTGTAAATTTAAAGTGAAAGTGCGAATAGTAACTTTAAAGGGACAGTGTATGTGAAAGTGAGAAAGAAAAGAATAAGTATTATAATAAATTGGAAAATAAAGTAATGGTGGTGATGCTATTTGTGTGGAATTTAAAATTGGTAGATTTTCATTTTAATGAAAGTTAAAGTTTTAAAGTTAATTTTATATTTGAAAGGTATTCAAGGTTATTATAATAAGTATTCGTATTTTTTTCAATGTATTTAAAGTTGTTTAAAAAAAATTAATAACTCTATGACATAATTAGGAGTGGGAGCAATATGAAGTTGTTTAAAAAAAATTAATAACTCTATGACATAATTAGGAGTGGGAGCAATATGCAGTGAGTGCAACATCTATGACATAATTACAAGATCATTAACAACTCACTTAAAAAATTGAAAGAATGAGAGACTTGTTAAATCTAGAATAGTGGTAGGAAGGAAAACACATGTAATTGACCAATAAAAGGGTTAATGAGGGGATTGGCAGAACCCTTGAAACAATATATGTGTTCCACAAGCAAAGTTTGGCAAAATAACCAACCACCAAGAGCAACACTATAAACTCCAATTCCAAGACATGGGTTGCCACCTATTCCCAGAGATCTTTATTAAAACCCCTTGGATGTCCCATGCGCCACCCACATTAGTAATGAGAACCAAATTGAAGTACCACTAATCATAGATGGTGAATTGAATTCCATCCTTTCTTTAGCATGACACCCTAAACCATAAAGAACAATTGCAATTCAAAATTACGCATAACACGAAATGTAAAACTATGCTAAATCTAGCAAAGCTAGCTAAAATCACAATCCTTCTATGTTAAACATGAACAATATCTACTATGTACTTGGAAATGTGCTAGAAAATAGGCTCTAAGAGATCAATGTGTCGGAGGGGAGGATTGCACCATCTACCATTGTCGTTGAGAAGCACATTGTTGGGTTATTATAAAACAATTACTTAAAGAGACCAAGTAATGAATGAAACAACACAAGGAAAATGGCGTATTGAAGCATATCTCATTACATCACATTGTGTATGTGCATTTACATTTGGTGTCAAGGTTGTTTAATTTCTTAAGACATGTAGAATTATCCAAAACTAGTTACAATTTTAGAATCTATGGAGATTATCCAAATGTAATATGACTAGTTTGCATTTAACTATTGGCTTTTTCAAATTCAGGCCTTCAATGACTTCCAAATTTGTGGGAAACCCTCTAAGTACTTCCCCACATTTCATGGATGATAAACGAGGTAAACTGTCAGCCCTGATTACAGAGCCTCACCTCGAGGGGATCAAGAGAGTCGAACCCGTGACCTCTCCAACTAATCACTAGGGGAGATATCTCATGTATGGCTTAAGACCGCTTGAGCTAACCCTCGGGGCTACATCAGTTCACAGAACTTGTCCATCTATCCATTGTATTGAGACAGATGTAGATTTGTCTAGGAGTGTTCAATGTCTTCATGGTGAGAACATGGGAACCTAGAAAGAGAACAATAGTTGCAAAATATTATTTGTGAATATCAAGACTCAAATTGTCTCTAAAGGGCACATTACCAAATTGAAACGACGACGTTGTCTCAAGTAAAAAAAATGATGCTACCATAATTTTATAAATAGGGAATACATTGATGTGTATAATCTACATAATTTATGGTACTCTAACTAAAAATGTTTTGTCTAAAATAGTTCCAACTAGTTATAAACACAGTGGCCAACTTAATGACCAAGACTTTTAAGCATCCACTAGGATTCTACATGAAAAACTTAAATAACCATCTTATATTAACATATTAAGTCCAAAAATTAAGGTTGTCATTTTTAAAGACATAAATTGGTAGTGCATAATGATGAATAAACCAATTATGCCAGTGGGTCAGGTGGGGAGGCCACTAATGATAGTTACAAAAATTTCAAAAGATCTTTTAGTTTTATTATAAAATACTGCAGTAAACATTCTTAGCATTTTATGTTCTTACAAAACACAAACACTAATTCTTCCCTATAAATGACATCCAAAAAGGTAGGAAATGATCCACAAACAAAAATATTGTTTCAACACAATTTCAAGGATTGCACTATTGGTATTTCAAGAAAAAAAGTATCATATACCAAATGCATGTTTGCAATAATTGGGTCGCCAAATACACTTTGGGTTCTTGGTAAAGGTGTTTAAGTCACTAAGTAGTATGACCAATGTGGAGTTTATTAAAATAGAAAAAAATATCATGATGATCAAATTATATGTGAATGTCTTATGTTTGGAATTCAATATCTAGATCATATTGGAATTATTAATCTAAAGTAAAATCACCTTGCAACTTTGGCATAGTTGTTGTAAAGAAGTAGCCGCAAGAACATAAAAATAGTTCCAGACAATATTTCAATTTAAGATAATGATCCAGTTTATTTTGGGAACGATATGAAGGAATAAATATAACATAGATTTAACAATGAAATACATGAAGATATGGCATGGAACACAATACTATAGTAAATCTCAGATTCTATTAATGAATGCCTGAAATACAAAACAATGCAAAATGCAAAAACACACAAGCTAGCTAGAATGGTGGTAGCTTATCTTTGAGAAGATATGTGTTGGCTATGCTCATTCGCAAGAAGTTGAGTACAATGAGGCTCCAAAGGCATTTTTAACATAAAACGTAAATGAGAAAACCCTAAACATCCAAAACCCTAACCCCGGGAGATGAAATGCCAAAAGGTTTGTAGGCCTCGATGGGGGTAGTTGATACGTCAACTTCCCAAGGGTGTAAATTTTGTATACGATCCCCGTTTGGGTAGCTCAATACACCGTTGGAAAGGTATAACCGAGGAGTACATATTATGTTCAGCCTAAAATCTACCTTTGGTTACATGATAAGTGTTGTCGAGCCAAGAAAACGTCGTTTAGGGCCTCAAAACAACCCCAGAAGTTTGGGAACGGAAAAACTGTAAAAAAATTGCCAAAATGGAAACTGATCTTTGAGCCAATGGAATAGGTGGGTGGCCACCGATATCCACCTGGATTATTCCTCCCCCCCTAGGAAGCAATAGTCTCCATTGCATCAAGTGCCTGCATCATATGAGGAAACTTTTGCTGAATCTAACTCCTAGTGACCCACTTGCCCTGATGAAGAAACTCCCCTGCTTTAACGACTCGATAGAGTTTGATAGTCTGTTAGCGGGTGTCCTTTGTATTGGTGTCCATGATCCAATCAATTGTCGCATGTTCGATGCACAAAGGATTGATTTCTATAGGGGCCAACTGCTCGAATGCATCTGAAGTGTCCAGGAGAGGTTGAAAATATGGTTGGAGTAGTTCCACATTAAATACTGGGTGCAATCCAAGGAAAGGAAGAATAATTAATTCAAAATCATTCGCACCCATAGCCTTGGTGATGGTGTAAGGCTCGTATCGAAGTGGGCTTAACTTCCAATGGGGTATCATGAGGCGCTCTTTCTGCAAATGCAACTAGACCTTATCTCCCACCTGAAATTTGTGTGGTACCTAATGTTGATCATGGCGTTGCTTGTATTTGGCATTGGCTTTCTGCACAATATCATGAACTTGTTGTTGGATGTGCTGGATGCACTCAAAAATATTTGTTGCCCGATCAACCTCGGTTTGAGCATGGGAGGACTCTTCTTGTGCAACTACAATGGGAAGAGCTACGTTAATGGGGGCCAATGGTTCGAACCTAAAGCACACCTGAAAAGGGTCGTGGCCAATAAAGATGTCAAGGGATATGTTGTAGCTATGTTGAACATAAGGAAGGATTTCATCCCATGTGCATGGATGTTTGGAATTATACATCCTCAGAATATGGACAATCATCATGTTGACTACCACTGTTTGTGCATCAGTCTGTGGGTGGAAGGTAGTCAATTTGGTTAGCTTGGTGTCCATCATCGACCATAAGTTGGACCAAAAGGTGCTCAGGAACATATTGTCTTAATCAGAGATAATAGTTTGGGGTAGCCCAAAATGAACCCAAACATGTGTGAAGAAGAGCTTGGTGGTGACCTCAGCTGTGATGCTCTTCTTGCAGGGTACCGAAATTTCCATCTTAGAGAATCAATCAACGACCACAAAGACACAGTCATTCCCATCCTTGGTTGAAGGTAGACTAGAAATGTAGTCCAGGGAGATGGACTCCCAAGGCCTATCCAGAGTAGGCAGAGGGGTGTATAGCCCATGTTTCTTGATGGTGGGCTTGGCAATGGCACAGGCGATGAAGGATATGATGTACTTGAGGACATCTTGTCGAAGCTTCGACCAATAAAAAATATTTTGCAGTACTTCCAATATATTTTCTACACCAAAATGTCCCACTACCTAACTGTAATAAGCTTCCCAAATCAACTTTGCATGCTCGCTTGAAGGAACACAAAGATGGCTCAGATGGCATAACAATCCATCCTAGAGATGAAATTCAAGAACTGATTTGCATGCGCTCAATGTATAATAAGAAATAGAAAAGTTAGAGTCATTATTGTATAATTGTGGCCATCCAGATGTCTCATGTCCATAGAAGTTAATAAATATGGTGAGTGCTACCATAAGGGGTCAATTGAGGCAATCTCTGACATGGCTAGTGCCACCCTTCTTGTACTTGATATTCAAGTGGAATTTTTGCAGGTACATGGACCACTTATGATGGCGATCATTCTGTAACTTTCCTTGTGTCTACATGAATTGTAGAGGCATATGATCAGTGTGGATGATCCCCATAATGTAATGCTTCCACTGTTGACATGCATGCACAATAGAGTACATCTATTTGTTGTAGGTGGGGTATCTTCGAACAACATCAGATAGAGTTTCACTATGATAGGATATCGAATGCCCATGTTGAGTGAAGAATACACCAATAACATAATCTAAAGCATCCCTCTCAATATAAAATGGTTGTTGCAGGTTTGGCAGAATGAGGACTGGTGCCGAGCAGAGGCAGAATTTAAAATCCTAGAATTCTTTCTACTGGGGTGTGAACCACACAAACTTAGCCTTTGTTCCACCCTTGGTCACCTGGTTTAGGGCCCAAGTGATATGAGAGAATCCCAACACAAAATGCCAGTAGAAGTTGGCGAGTCCCAAGAAGTTGTGGAGCTCGGTCATTGTCTTCGAGGCCGACCAATCGCGAATGACTTGGATCTTGGATGGATCCACATGTGCACCCTACTCATCCATGATGTATCCCAAATATTGGATTCTCTGCATGCCAAAGGGACACTTCTCCAAATTGGCATATAACTTGTGTTGTCACAGGGTGCCCAATACCTATTGAATATGCTCCAAATGTTCCTCCTAAGATTTGTTGAAGATGAGGATGTCATCCAAATATACAACCACAAAGGAGTTTGTGAATGGTCATAATATATCATCCATCATCCACATAAATGTGGACGAGGCATTAGTCAAGACGAAAGGCATGACCAACCACTCAAATAGGCCTTCTTTGGACTTGAAGGTTGTATTCCACACATTAATTTGCTCTATCGGCACCTACTGGTAGCCTGACTTCATATCAATCTTACTAAAAAACTTATCTCCCTTGAGCTGATCAAGAAGATCATCAATTCGGGGAATTAGGTACCGGTTCTTGACTATGATCTTGTTCAGGGATCTGTAATCAATACAAAGTTGCCATGTCCCATCCTTCCTCTATACCAGAACAATTAGGCTCCCACAAGGTGAGGAGCTTGGCCTGATGTGGCTTGTTGTAATCTAGGAAAAAGTAGGGAGTGTTACCAGTAGATCCTTACATAGACATCATAGAGATACATGCATACACATAGACATAGGCAGAGACCTACATAAGTAATGAGAGCCCAAAGATCATTCATTTTACTATATGATAGAACAATACAACACAATTACATATAACCTCTCACATGAAGCTATCTAAGCCTTCATGTGCTTATCTATTTATATCTCTTTCAAGAAATTGTAACTACTTAACTTCTTGGGTCAGTCGGTTAACATAGACTTTGATCGAATTCTACTTCTAACTACGTTGGTCGACCGACAGATTTGTTGTCGACCGTAGGGTCTAGTCGATAGGGTCGACTAGCCCCTACAACATCTACCCCCACCTTAATTCCTTGCTCGTCCTGAGCAAGTTGGGGTCAAAAAAATTAATTTTTTCATATTTTGATTACAATATTACAATATTGAGAAGTATAAGATGAAGAGAGAAAGAGAAACATGTAAGAAGAGGAGACAAAATATTTATATGATCGGTCGACTTAAGATACTATTTCCGACTATGCTAATGTGTTTGGAATTCCACTGCTGGCTTCACCAACTTCCTTGTTCTTTTTTCTTTCTGTAATGACATTGAAGGCAGTCTTAATAATACTAGGGGTTGAATGCTTTGTTTGTTGAATGAAGTCACACCATGTGTCAATCAATTGTTGCGCTTCAATATTTAGAAATTTTTACTGGGAAATCAAGTCAAATTTCTCTGCTATACTTGATGTTTGAGAAGTTCCCGACTCTTGATCAAATTGTTGTTTTGTATCTTGCATTTTACCTATGATTTGGTTGAGGCAACTGGCTTCCTGGTCAGTTTCTAGTTGCACTTTGTATCCCTCCTTCTACCATTTCTGCTCCTGCTATGATAGTTGTTGCTCAACTGTTCTTTCTTTTGCTAGATGCATGGTGAGGACTTCTTTTATTTTATTATCCATAGCCAAGTTTCTTGTCCTTTCTATATTGTTGACTGCAGCCTTTTGTATTTGAAATTTACTAAATGAGTCTGCAAAATGAGTCAGCCATTCGCTTACCATAGAGCTTAGTGTGCTAGCGTCTTTGCTTAATTTGTATATGTTCTTCTTGAAGCATTTTATATTATTCCATTTTGTTTCTAAGGTTGCGTTCATATGTTCCCGAGTTGTTTGTATTTCTTTGACGACTAAGTCACATTGTTTTTTGACTTCTTCTTTTTCTCTCTTCAACACCTCTACTTGTTGTCGGTAGTTTGTGTTGGTTTTGATCATTATGTTGATCAGTTATTTAAATCCTTCTAGGGGGTTCTGCACTTCCGATATCTATTTTATCTCTTCATTCAGCCTGAATGCTTCTCTGCATCCTTCCAAGATATTGTTTTGATCTTGTTTTAGTTTTTTGACTCGACTTCCTTTTTTCAACACCTTCTTCCATCTCCTTGATGATTCTTTTGAAATTGATCCATGTAAGTCGAACAAGTGTTTGTTAGAAATTGTGGTTGGGTTGAATGAGGTTTCAAATAAAGACCTTGATGGAGTCTGATCCAAAAAGGATCCAGAGAAGGCTAAGAATAACTCAAAACTCACAGAGGCAACTCAAAATGATCAGAATGGCTCTGGCAGACAGAGGAAGGGAAAAAATTCAAAGTTCCCAAAACTCAGTGAAAACAACATGATCGTGAAGAGCGTGTCACGAGATTTATAACGATGCAAACGACTCTTCAAATAGAGTTACAATTTGAAAGATATACACGGCCAAAGTTGTAGTCAAACAGGGCCAGTCAGTAGGGGGCACATCATCATTCGTACTGCTGACGTCAGAAATTGACATGGCATGGTGACCTCATCATACAGGATGATGACATCAACATGCCATGTGGCAGCACCAGAGGCTACCACGTGTCACCCGCCAATGGGATTTTTAGGGGTCCATGTGGACCAATAGAAAAGTGCCACGTGGCACCCCCAGGCGATGACACATGGCAGCACCCAAGAAGCACCATGTGTCAGTACGGAGTGATAGGTAAGAAACGTCAGCATACAGGTGTACCTATCAGTGGGTGCCACATGGATCAATCATCGGATGACACGTGCCATCCCAGAAATATCCAATGTTGCCCCGTGAACGAATTTTGTTTTAAAAATATATGGCGAGTCCACCAAATCTGGTGGACCACACCAATATTATCAGTCAGTAGAAGTGTCGATAGTGGGTATGCTATAGTTAGCAGAGAAAATATTTCAACGGATATATATATACAAACCAATGTCCAAAATGGAGTTCGGTGGGTTCGACCCCAGAACCTCCACCTTGCCCAACGCCTTTACAAATCTGCCCATAACCAACGCGCCACCTTTACCACTTGTTATATTTGCCCATATTCATTATTTAAAAGGTAAAATCCACCCAGATCTAGGGGAGGCACGACCGTACCGTACGACTGCGAGCATGGATTATGAGGCAGGGGCTGTCATAATTGCAAGATGCAGAGGGCACGAAAACCGAGACAAAATTCTTCTCGGGACTGGGAGTGCCAGAGTCGGATTGGAGCGTGGAGACAATCATTTTGGGGTAATTCAATGCCACGAATCTAGTGGTGATGTCTGTTTTTGGATCTGAGCATTATTTCTATAGCTTGATTTCAGAATGAGGTATATTCATGTATTTACCAAATTCTTTTGCTAAGTTAATGAAAGAGCCTACCCATTTGAGAGCAAGACTCGGAGACGTAGTCAACCAGGGACGAAATATGTTATCAAGTTTTTGTGTTCATATTTGATGCTTATGTCTCTTCATTTTTAATTTTTCCCTTCTTTAATGGTGCATTTTAATTTATGCTCATTTAATACAATTCTTTATAAGTCACGATGAAAAGATTTTAGATCATGTTGGTATCAGAGAAGTCGTCTTTGACTGGAACTGTTGAGTGTGAATGATTACTAGGGCCAAGCATAAGTAGGGTGAAGGAACTCTTAATACTTTCAATCCCAAAGTTGGTCGTGTATCCAGAAGGAAGAAAATGGCAGAAGAGGACAAGCCTGATGAACAGGAGAAAAAATTTCACATGGTATTTTATCACATGTTAGAAATGGTCGAGCGAATGTATGAATATTATGGGAAGAGGATGAAGAAGAAAGGGAAGAAAAAGGAAGCACATGTAGATGATGATGCTTCGGTAAACCAAGGGGTTGGAGGAGATCCTCCCGAGCCTCCGTCTTCACCTTCGAGTTTTAGTTCTTCTTCCTCTGAGCATTCTCATCATTCTCATCTGCAAGATACCAGATATATAAAATATGCAGAACAGAAACGAAATGCTAGAAATAACAGAACAACAGTATAATATCCAGCATAATCTTCACAATACACAGAAATGATATACGAAATAGCAACAGAAATAACACTTGAACAGAATAGCACTTGATTCAGATAGCAATGTTCACAGGCCTCTTCGAGGGGGCAACCTCCAATCGAGCAGCGCTCTGTTACAATAATATCCAAGCTAGGG
>JASDQU010438763.1:2048-55463 GCA_032191745.1 Picea mariana | reverse complement strand
GTAGGCCCCGATGGGGGTAGTTAATACGTCAACTTCCCAAGGGTGTAAATTTTGTATACGATCCCCGTTTGGGTAGCTCAATACACCATTGGAAAGGTATAACCGAGAAGTACATATTTTGTTCAGCCTAACATCTACCTTTGGTTACATGATAGGTGTTGTCGAGCCAAGAAAATGTCGTTTAGGGCCTCAAAACAACCCCAGAAGTTTGGGAATGAAAAAACTGTAAAACTTTTGCCAAAATGGAAATTGATCTTTGAGCTAGTGGAATAGGTGGGTGGCCACCGATATCCACCTAGATTATTCCTCCCCCCTTAGGAAGAAATGGTCTCCATTGCGTCAAGTGCCTGCATCATATGAGGAAACTTTTGTTGAATCTAACTCCTAGTGACCCACTTGCCCTGATGAAGAAACTCCCCTACTTTAACGACTCGATAGAGTTTGATAGTATGTTAGTGGGTGTCCTTTGTATTGGTGTCCATGATCCAATCAATTTCCGCATTTTCGATGCACAAAGGATTGATTTCTATAGGGGTCAACTGCTCGACTGCATCTGAAGTGTCCAGGAGGTGGAAAATATGGTCGGAGCAGTTCCACATTAAATACCGGGTGCAATCCAAGGAAAGGAGGAATAATTAATTCAAAATCATTCTCACTCATAGCCTTGGTGATGGTGTAAGGCTCGTATCGAAGTGGGCGCAACTTCCAATGGGGTATTATGAGGCGCTCTTTCTGCAAATGCAACTAGACCTTATCTCCCACCTGAAATTTGTGTGGTACCTAATGTTGATCATGGCGTTGCTTGTATTTGTCATTGGCTTTCTGCACAATATCATGAACTTGTTGTTGGATGTGTTGGATGCACTAAAAAAAAATTGTTGCCTGATCAACCTCAATTTGAGCATGGGAGGACTCTTCCTGTGCAACTGCAATGGGAAGAGCTACGTCAATGGGGGCCAATCATTCAAACCTCAAGCACACCTGAAAAGGGTCGTGGCCAATAGAAATGTCAAGGGATATGTTGTAGCTATGTTGAACATAAGGAAGGATTTCATGCCATGTGCGTGGATGTTTGGAATTATACATCCTCAGAATATGGACAATCATCATGTGACTACCTTTGTTTGTGCATCAGTCTGTGGGTGGAAGGTAGTCAATTTGGTCAGCTTGGTGTCCATCATCGACCATAAGCTGGACCAAAAGGTGCTCAGAAACATATTGTCTTCATCAAAGATAATAGTTTGGGGTAGCCCAAAATGAACCCAAACATGTGTGAAGAAGAGCTTGGTGGTGACCTCAGCTGTGATTCTCTTCTTGCAGGGTACCAAAATTTCCATCTCAGAGAATCGATCAACGATCACAAAGACACAATCATTCCCATCCTTGGTTGAAGGCAGACTAGAAATGTAGTCTAGGGAGATGGACTCCCAAGGCCTATCCAGAGTAGGCAGAGTGGTGTATAGCCTGTGTTTCTTGATGGTGGGCTTAGCAATGGTGCAGGTGATGTAGGATATGATGTACTTGAGGACATCTTGTCGAAGCTTTGACCAATAAAAATTATTTTGCAGTACTTCCACTATATTTTCTACACCAAAATGTCTCACTACCCGACTGTAATGAGCTTCCCAAATCAGCTTTGCACGCTCGCTTGAAGGAACATAAAGATGGCTCAGATGGCATAACAATCCATCCTGGAGATGAAATTCAAGAACTAATTTGCATGCGCTCAATGGATGATAAAAAATAGAAAAGTTAGAGTCATTATTGTATAATTATGGCCATCCAGATGTCTCATGTCCATAGGATTTAATAAATATGGTGAGTGCTACCACCAGGGGTCGACTGAGGCAATCTGTGACATGGCTGGTGCTACCATTCTTATACTTGATATTCAAGTGGAATTTTTGCAGGTACATGGACCACTTATGATGGCGATCATTCTGTAACTTTCCTTGTGTCTACATGAATTGCAGATGCATATGATTAGTGTGGATGATCCCCATAATGTAATGCTTCCACTGTTGACATGCATGCACAATAGAGTACATCTATTTGTTGTAGGTGGGGTATCTTCGAACAAAATCAGATAGAGTTTCACTATGATAGGATACCAGATGCCCATGTTGAGTGAGGAATACACCAATAACATAATCTGAAGCATCCCTCTCAATATAAAATGGTTGTTGCAGGTTTGGCAGAATGAGGACTGGTGCCGAGTAGAGGCAGAATTTCAAATCCTAGAATTCTTTCTACTGGGGTGTGAACCACACAAACTTAGCCTTCGTTCCACCCTTGGTCACCTAGTTTAGGGCCCAAGCGATATGAGATAATCCCAACACAAAATGCCAGTAGAAGTTGGTGAGTCCCAAGAAGCTGTGGAGCTTGGTCATTGTCTTCGAGGCCGCCCAATCGTGAATGACTTGGATCTTGGATGGATCCACATGTGCACCCTACTCATCCACAATGTATCCCAAATATTGGATTCTCTGCATGCCAAATGAACACTTCTCCAGATTGGCATATAACTTGTGTTGTCACAGGGTGCCCAATACCTATTAAATATGCTCCAAATGTTCCTCCTAAGTTTTGTTGAAGATGAGGATGTCATCCAAATATACAACCACAAAGGAGTTTGTGAATGGTCGTAATATATCATCCATCATCCACATAAATGTGGACGAGGCATTAGTCAAGACAAAAGGCATGACCAACTAGTTGTATTCCACACATTAGTTTTCTCTATCGGCACCTACTGGTAGCCTGACTTCATATCAATCTTACTGAAAAACTTGTCTCCCTTGAGCTAATGAAGAAGATCATCAATCCGGGGAATTGGGTACCAGTTCTTGACTATGATCTTGTTCATGGATTTGTAATCAATACAAAGTCGCCATGTCCCATCCTTCCTCTGTACCAGAACAATTAGGCTCCCACAAGGTGAGGAGCTTGGCCTGATGTGGCTTGTTGTAATCTAGGAAAAAGTAGGGAGTGTTACCAGTAGATCCTTACATAGACATCATAGAGATACATGCATACACATAGACATAGACAGAGACCTACATAAGTAATGAGAGCCCAAATAACATTCATTTTACTATATGATAGAACAATACAACACAATTACATATAACCTCTCACATGAAGCTATCTAAGCTTTCATGTGCTTATCTATTTATATCTCTTTCAGGAAATTGTAACTACTTAACCTCTTGGGTTAGTCGGTTAATAGAGACTTCGACTGACTTCTACTTCTAACTACGTTGGTTGACCGATAGATTTGTAGTCAACTATTGGGTCTAGTCGACAGGGTCGACTAGCCCCTACAACATCTACCCCCACCTTAATTCCTTGCTCGTCTTGAGCAAGTTGGGGTCAAAAAAAATAATTTTTTCATATTTTGATTACAATATTGCAATATTGAGAAGTATAAGATGAAGAGAGAAAGAGAAACATTTAAGAAGAGGAGACAAAATCTTTATATGATCGGTCGACTTAAGCTACTATTTCTGACTGTGCTAATGTGTCTGGAATTCCATCGCTGGCTTCGCCAACTTCCTTGTTCTTTTTTCTTTCTGTAATGACCTTGAAGGTGGTCTTAATAATAATAGGGGTTGAATGCTTTGTTTGTTGAATGAAGTCAAACCATGTGTCGATCAATTGTTGCGCTTCAATATTTAGAATTTTTGACTGGGAAATAAAGTCAAATTTCTCTGCTATACTTGATGTCTGAGAAGTTCATGACTCTTGATCAAATTGTTGTTCTGTATCTTGCATTTTACCTATGATTTGGTTGAGGCAACTAGCTTCCTGGTCAGTTTCTAGTTGCACTTTGCGTCCCTCCTTCTACCATTTCTTCTCCTGTTGTGATAGTTGTTGCTCAATTGTTCTTTCTTTTGCCAGATGCATGGTGAGGGATTCTTTTATTTTACTATCCATAGCCAAGTTCCTTTTCCTTTCTATATTGTTGATTGCAGCCTTTTGTATCTGAAATTTATTGAATGCGTCTGCAAAATGAGTCGGCCATTCGCTTACCACAGAGCTTAGTGTGCTAGTGTCTTTGCTTAATTTGTGTATGTTATGATTGAATCATTTTATATTATTCCATTTTGTTTCTAAGGTTGCGTTCATATGTTCCCGAGCTGTTTGGATTTCTTTGACGACTAAGTCACATTGTTTTTTGACTTCTTTTTTTTCTCTCTTCAGTGCCTCTACTTGTTGTCGGTAGTTTGTGTTGGTTTTGATCATTATGTTGATCAGTTATTTAAATCCTTCTAGGGGGTTCTGCACTTCTGATATCTATTTTATCCCTTCATTCATCCTGAATGCTTCTTTGCATCCTTCCAAGATATTATTTTGTTTTAGTTTTTCGGCCTGACTTCCTTTTTTCAACACCTTCTTCCATCTCCTTGATGATTCTTTTGAAATTGATCCATGTAAGTCGAACAAGTGTTCGTTAGAAATTGTGGTTGGGTTGAATGAGGTTTCGACTGATGACCTTGATGGAGTTCGATCCAAAAAGGATCCAGAGAAGGCTAAGAATAACTCAAAACTCATAGAGGCAACTCAAAATGATTAGAATGGTTCTAGCAGACAGAGAAAGGGAAAAAATTCAAAGTTCCCAAAACTTAGTGAAAACAACATGATTGTGAGCATGTCACAAGATTTCTAATGACACAAACGACTCATCAAATGGAGTTACAGTTTGAAAGATATCTGCGGCCAAAGTTGCAGTCAAAGAGGGCCAGTCATCAGGGGGACACATCATCATTCATACTGCTGACGTCAGCAACTAACATGGCAGGGTGACCTCATCATATAGGATGATGACATTAGCATGCCATGTGGCAGCACCAAAGGCTACCATGTGTCACCCACCAATGGGTTTTTCAGGGGTCCATGTGGACCAATAGAAAAGTGCCATGTGGCACCCCCGGGTGATGCCACATTGCAACACCCAGGAAGCACCATGTGTCAGTACGGAGTGATAGGTAAGAAATGTTAGCATACAGGTGTACCTATCGGTGGGTGTCACATGGATCAATCATCGGACGACACGTGGCATCCCAGAAATGTCCAATGTTGGCCCGTGAATGAATTTTGTTTTAAATATATATGGCGAGTCCACCAAATTTGGTGGACCATGCCAATATTATCAGTTGATAGAAGTGTCGATAGTGGGTATGCTATAGTTAGCGGAGAAAATATTTCAACAAATATATATATACAAACCAATGTCCAAAATGGAGTTCGGTGGGTTCGACCCCGGAACCTCCGCCTTGCCCAACGCCTTTACAACTCCGCCCATAACCAACGCGCCACCATTACCACTTGTTATATCCGCCCATATTCATTATTTAAAAGGTAAAATCCACCCAGAGCTAGGGGAGGCACAACCGTACTGTATGACTGCAGGCATGGATTATGAGGCAGGGGTTGTCATAATTGCAGGTTGTAGAGAGCACGAAAACCGAGACAAAATTCTTCTTGGGAATGGGAGTGCTAGAGTCGGATCGGAGCATGGAGACAATCATTTTTGGGTAATTTGACGCCACAAATCTAGTGGTGACGTCTGTTTTCGGATCTGAGCATTATTTACGCAGCTAGATTTCAGAATGAGGTATATTCATGTATTTACCAAATTCTTTTGCTGAGATAATGAAAGAGCCTACCCATTTGAGAGAAGGACCCGGAGACATAGTCCACCAGGGACGAACTATGTTATCAAGTTTTTGTGTTCATATCTAATGCTTATGTCTCTTCATTTTTAAGTTTTCCCTTCTTTAATGGTGCATTTTAATTTATGCTCATTTAATACAATTCTTTATAAGTCACGATGAAAAGATCCCGTATCATGTTGGTATCAGAGCAGTCGTCTTTGACTTGAATTGTTGAGTGTGAATGATTACTAGGGCCAAGAATAAGCAGGGTGAAGGAACTCTTAAGACATTCAATCCCGAATTTGGTCGTGTATCCAAAAGGAAGAAAATGGTAGAAGAGGACAAGCGTGATGAACAGGAGAAAAACTTTCACATGGTATTTTATCGCATGTCAGAAATGGTTGAGCAAATGTATGGATATTATGAGAAGAGGATGAAGAAGAAAGGGAAGAAAAAGGAAGCACATGCAGATGATGATGCTTCGGTAAACCAAGGGGTTGGAGGAGATCCTCCTGAGCCTTTGTCTTCACCTTCAAGTTCTAGTTCTTCTCCCTCTAATCATTCTCATCATTCTCATCATTCTAGCCATAAAGCCTTTTTTAAGAAAATGTTATTAAATATTGATGTAAATTGTGCTTTACCTATGTTTAATGGAGATGTTAATCCTGAAAATCTAGATAATTGGATCCGATAGGTTGAAGTGTATTGTCGTGTCCAACATATTGATGAAGAGGAAGTTAAAGTGAAACTGGCTTCTCTTTGGTTGGAAGACACTGCTCTCGTATGGTGGGAGAGAAAGCTTTAGGATAGAAGTAAGTGTGGTAAGATTCTTTCCTCATGGTTAGAATTTAAATCAGCGATAAGGAAGCAATTTTGTCCATTAGGATATTTACATAAAGAAGTGGCAAACTTTAAGGCAAGGATAAACTGTACAAAGTTTTACAGAAGAATTTAGGAAGAAAACTCTTGCATTGAACATTACTTTGGATTCTTATGAGACTTTAATGAAGTATATTGGCACACTTCATAGTTATATTCGACATACTTTGCTCTTGTTTAACCCCACTAGTCTTGACGAAGTTTGTGTGCAAGCCACTCACCTTGAGAACAGGGGGAAACATGTTCAAGAAGATCCCTCAAAGAAACCTTCCAATGTCCCACAAAAGACTCTTAAGAAGTTTAAAAGGAATGACAAGAAGATCGCTACAGTGACGAGAGAAGGAGGACAACCATCTTGCACTCATTGCAAGAAGAGTAGTCATGATGAAGAACACTGTTGGAAACTGCATCCGTAAAAGAAACTGAAATAGTTTGGTGGAAAGGGGAAGACAAAGACCGTTGCTATGGTACAACAAGATCTTGGTTCCGATTAAGGAGATGAAGGAAAAATCACAACGGTTGGAGTACAGGGTAAAGATTCTCTTCATGCTAGTTCTAGTTCCAATGATGAATCTCATGTTGATGAACGAAAGATGAATGAGTTATTTCACATAAGAGTTGTATCTAAACATACTAAGATAGATACATTATTTAATCTGGGTTCCCAAGTAAACTTAATATCTGAAGCACTTGTCAAGAAAATGGGCCTTGAAATGAAACCACATTTGAAACCTTATCCTCTTGGTTGGGTATGTGATAAACAAAAACTTAATGTCACCAAACAATGTAAGATCATATTTTCTATTGCTTCAAAATTGATTGATGAAGTGGATTTGGATGTTGTACCACTTGATATATGAGACATAATGTTGGGGAGTCCTTATGTTTATGATAGAAAAGTAGTCTTCTTTCGTCATGAGAACAAATACCACCTTACTAAGGGGGAAGTGGAATATATTGTTAGATCTCACAACATGAGGGTAAATACAACACTTGTTAGTGCAAGGAAAATGAAAAGACTCATAAACACTAATAAGAGATATGTACTCATGGTCGTCAGAGAGAAAGATGTCGGGACATCTGATGCTTTCCAAGGGTGTGATCCATCTCATAAAAATGAATTAATTGAGATTGTTTCTAAGTATGACGATATTTTTCAGAAACTAGATGGATTACCTCCTAAGATGGAAATCCAACATGAGATACATCTTCAACATGATTCTCCTCTTCCTAATGTGGGCATGTATAGGATGTCAGTTGTGGAGATGATAGAGATCAAGAAGCAGGTACAGGGACTATTGGATCAAGGGGCCATCAGGCCTAGTTCATCTCCTTGTGGTTCTTCAATCATGATGGTGCCAAAGAAAGATGGCACATGGTGAATGTGTGTCGATTACTGGGCCTTAAATAAAATCACGGTGGAAAATCGATACCTTCTTCCTCGCATAGATGGTTTACTTGATCAATTGAAGAATGTTGTTTATTTCACTAAGTTGGATTTGCGCAGTGGATATCATCAAATCAGAGTTGTAGAATAGGATGCATGGAAAATTTCCTTTAAAACCAAACAAGGATTGTTTGAGTGGTTGGTTATGTCGTTTGGGATTTGTAATTCTCCGAAAACTTTCATGCGTGTGATGAATGATGTATTCAGGCCTTTCATATATGACTTTGTGATTGTATATTTAGATGACATTCTTGTTTTTAGTGGGACTTGGGATGAGCATGTGAGGCATGTAAAACAAGTATTGGTTACTTTGGAAAGGGAAAAGTTATATGTAAAATTGTCTAAATGTGAATTTGGCAAGACTGCACTTGTATACTTAGGTCATATTATAGGAGGAGGACAATTGAAAATTGACCCTTACAAAGTTGATGTAATTGTAAATTGGCTTGAGAAAAAAAGTGTAACCGAAGTTCGAAGCTTCTTAGGTGCAGTCAAGTATTGGAGGAGATTCATTCCCAACTTCTTCTTCATAGCAACTCCTTTGCATGCCTTAACCAGTGTGAAGAACACTTTTTAGTGGGAAGGAAAGCAACAAAAAGATTTTGACACTTTGAAGGGGACGATCAGTACTGCACCAGTATTAGCATTGCCGAATCTTCAACAACATTTTGAGATCAAGACAGATGCCAATGGATACGCCATGGGTGAAGTACTAATGCAATATTGTAAGCCTATCTGTTACCACTCTGAAAAATTTAACCAAGTTGTTGTTAACTATCCTACATATGATAAAGAGTTGTATGCATTAGTCCAAAGTGTAAAGAAATGGAAGCACTACTTGTTAGGGAAGGAAACCATTATACATACAGATCACCAACCCTTACAGTATCTTCAAGAACAGACCAAATTGCAACAATCTCGACACTACAGGTGGATGGGTTTTCTACAACAGTTTCACTTGGTAATCAAGTACAAAAAGGTTACAAGTAACAAGGTATCTGTTATGATTTCTAGACCTTCTATTGTTGCTTGTATTTTTTTGAAGAATGCTTCTTTATCTCATGATAGCTACATAGAACAATATGCCATCAATGAAGATTTTAAAGGATTATATACGAAGCTAACCCTTGGTGCACAGGTAGAGAACTATTGTCTACAGGGAAAGTTACTTTACCATCTTGGAAAACTATGTATTCCTACAAGTGAATGAGTCCATGTAATACGAGAATCTCATACTTTTCTTGTGTCTGGGCATTTTAGGGTAGGAAAAACTATGGCTCATTTGCAGAGGTTTTGTTACTGGCCTCAAATGAAAGCAATTGTAACTAAATATGTAAAGGGGTGTGTGAGGTGTTCTACTTCCAAGCCCACTAATAGAAAATTGGGGCTATACTCACCACTTCATGTTCCATCCCATCCATGGGAAAGTATATCCATGTATTTTTTAGGGGGTTTACCCATGACCAAAGGGGGTCATGATTATTTTTATGTTGTAGTGGATAGGTTTAGCAAGATGTGTATCTTGATGCCTTGTAAAAAGATGATCGCTACTGAGCACACTGCTAATATATTCTTTAAGTATGTTTGAGTTCACTTTGGATTACCCAAATCTATCGTCTCGGATCGAGATACTCAATTCCTTGGGGACTTTTGGACTAGATTGTGGAGAATGATGGACACCAAATTGAAGAGGAGCATTTATTTCCATCCACAGACCGACGGACAAACAAAGGTGGTAAATCAAACATTGGTACTTTTGTTTTGAGGCTACTGTAGCAAGAGTCCCAATGTATGGTATGAACAAATATCCTATGTACAACATGCGTACAACTGAGCTTTACATTCATCCACTCAAAGTTCATCTTTTGAGACATATTTTGGGTACCTTCCAAAGGTTCCTTTGGACTTGACGTATGGGAGAGATGCCGATGTAAATGAAGAATGAACTGAGGATAGAGCCCACAAGTTCATCCAAAGGATTTAGCAGATACATTAGGAAGTCAAGGAAGAGTTGGAGAAGAGTCAAGCACAGTATAAATCTTAGAATGACAAGCACAGGGTTGATCATCAGTTCCATGTTGGAGATTGGGTATGGCTTCACATCAACAAGGAGAGATTGAAGGGTGAAGGCAAGAAACTCAAGCCCATTCATTATGGATCCTTCACTATCTTGGAGAAAAGAGGTACTGATGCTTTTCGTTTGGATCTTCCACCTTATATGCAAATTTACTCAGTTTTGAATGTTGAGAACTTGAAACTTTTTGAGTCTCCCATGATCATGGATCAAAATGAGGATGTTTCAATACCATCAGTTGATGGGTTTGCACCTGAGTACTTGGATGATCTACAAGAAGATATCATCTTGGATAGGAGGATGAGGACTTCACGCAGGGGTGATGTTGATTATCTTCGAGTAGGCTTAAAAGGCACACATCCAAGCAAGGCAAAGTGGATCAAGAAGGACAAAGTGAGGGGACTTTTCCCTCACTTACCAGTTGATTGATGAAATATTTTGGTGGTCCAAAAAGCTCTCAATGGGAAGGCGTGATCCAAAAAGGATCCAAAGAAGGCTAAGAATAACTCAGAACTCACAGAGGCAACTCAGAACACTCAGAATGGCTCCAGCAGACAGAGAAAGGGAAAAAATTCAAGGTTCCCAAAACTCAGTGAAAACAAAATGATCGTGAAGAGTGCGTCACAAGATTTCTAACAGAGTGAATGGATCGTCAAATGGAGTTACAATTTGAAAGATATTCACGGTCAAAGTTGCAGTCAAACATGGCCAGTCAACAGGGGGACACATCATCATCCGTACTATTGACATCAGCAACTGACATGGAAGGGTGATATCATCATACGGGTTTCTGAAGTTAGCATGCCATGTGGCAGCACCAGAGGCTTCCATGTGTCACCCACCAATGGGCTTTTCAGAGGTCCATGTGGACCAATAGAAAAGTGCCACGTGGCACCCCTAGGTGATGCCACATGGCACCACCCAGGAAGCGCCATGTGTCAGTATAGAGTGACAGGGAAACAACGTCAGCATATAAGTGTACCTATTGGTGGGTGCCACATGGCCCAATCATCGGGTGACATGTGGCATCCCGAAAATGTCCAATGTTGGCCCGTGAACGAATTTTGTTTTAAAAATAAATGGTGGGTCTGCCAAATCTGGCGGGCCACGCTAATATTATCAGTCGGTAGAAGTATCGATAGCGGGTATGATAGTTAACGGAGAAAATATTTCAATGGATATATATTTACAAACCAATGTCCAAAATGGAGTTCGGTGGGTTCGAACCTGGAACCTCTGCCTTGCCCAATGCCTTTACAACTCTACCCATAACCAACGCACCACCGTTGCCACTTGTTATATCTTCCCGTATTCATTATTTAAAAACTACAATCCTCCTAGATCCAGGGGAGGCGTCACTGTACCGTATGACTATATGCATGGATTACGAGGCATGGACTGTCATAATTGCAGGTTGCAGAGGGCACGAAAACTGAGACAGAATTATTCTTGGGCCTGGGAGTGCTAGAGTCATATCGGAGCGTGGAGATAGTCATTTTTAGGTAATTCGATGCCATGAATCTAGTGGTGATGTCTGTTTTCTAATCTGAGCATTATTTTTACAACTTGATTTCAGAATGAGGTATATTAATGTATTTACCAAATTCTTTCACTGATTTAATGAAAGAGCCTACCCATTTGAGAGTAGGACCCGAAGACATAGTCCACTAGGGACGAAATCCATTATCAAGTTTTTGTGTTCAGATATGATGCTTATGTCTCTTTATTTTAAAGTTTCCCCTTCTTTAATGGTGCATTTTAATTTATGCTCATTTAATACAATTCTTTATAAGTTACGATGAAAATATCACGGATTAGATTCGTTGTTCCATTCGTTCTGATGGTGATAATGGATGGCTTCCTTTTCTTTGTTTTATCTGTAGATTTGGATGTCTGGTCGTCTTTTGTTACCATCTATTATGTTGTCGAGATGATCTATTTGCTTCTTTCATCTTTTTCTTCCTCCTCATGTTGGGTCTTTTGTACCTCCATATCCTCTTTGTCTTGGAACTCTGCCCCTTCTATGTTAATCTACTCAACATTCATGGGATCTATCTCAGGTAAAGGCCCTTCAGTCTGCAACTTTTCAATGTTCTTCGCTTGTATGCTTGGGATGACGCTTTTGGGCTCTTCTTCCTTAGCATTCAGGTTAGTCTCAACTTGATGTGTTTCAGTTGTCCGCAAGACTTATTCATGTTGATCCGATGCCTCAAACAAATGGAATGCATGTTTTTGTGTCACAATGGTCGGCTCACTGAATTGTATTGATTGAACTGAATGTTGTGGTGGAATTGGTTTTCTAGTTGAATTTTGTTGTACCAATTCCGTGTCGATTTCTTCGACCAACTCCTGCTACTCCATATTGAGGGTTTCTATCTTGATGCCATCCATATCGACTAGCTGATTCGACTTTGTTGGTTCGAATGACTCATTGATGATGAGTTGCCTCTTCTTTTTCTTTGCTGGAAATTTTTCTACGATTGGGACTAGCTTTGCTGGAGGTGACTCCCTGGTGAGGTCGATTGCAGTGTCAGGTATTCTTTTCTTACTTGGTGTTGGTCTTGGCCTTATTTCCCATTATGTCGTGTTCATTATGACTTTTGTTGGGCTGACATAAGTAGTTGTGCTTTATAAGTTATTCTGCCTCTTTGCCCCTCTTTTTTCAATTTTCTTGAGTGTGCTCTTTATGTTCTTAGATTTCTAGAAGGCCTCCTTCATTTGTGGTCTGATCGAGGAACTACATATCTTCTTCATGATAACAATGTCTTGTCGGTTTTGTTGTAATTTCACGATGATTTTGGAGGTGAGACTTGTGATTTTTTCTTTAATGATGGGGTTGTTGAAGTCAATGCACTCATTCGACTAGAATGTTTCTCTCTAGATCTCCTATGTGTCAATCTCTAGTGTTTCTTCCTCAACAACTTTCTTCCCTTTGTTCTTTTTAGTTAGTTGTTTTCTTTTTTTGGGGAAAGGATTTGGAGGGATGATTTTCAGAGCTTGTAAGTCTTCAACAAATGAAATTGTGTAAAGAGAGGCTTCTCTTTCTCCCCGTTGATCAATGGAAATATTATATGCATCCTTGTATGTTGTGCCTTAGGTGAAATTTCTAAATTCTGATTGATTTGTCTTTCCATTTTTGTGAAGATTTCTTCCACTGTCGGCTAGTCATGTAGTTCTTTTGGTTCTGGCGCCGACGCGACTCCACATCATAGCTTCGTGTAGTTGAGGTCGAGTTAAATATGGAAAGGTGATGGCAGTGCTTGATGAATTTCTTTCTCTACTCACCATCTGTGGGTACTATCTTTCAAGCCTACGAACCAAAATCAAAATATCTCTTCTGGTGGAAGTGAGTTTGATGTACCTGTCTGATTTAAGGTGAAGACTTTGTACTTCTCCATTGTCGAGGTCTTCTTATATGTGAATGTTGCTTCTCCTACAGGCCCATATTGTTCCATTTCTATCCATATTAGCAATGAAGGAAACTTGATGGCTCGTCCTGAATCTTGAACTTCCTTGCAGTTGGTTCTGAGCATGTCGACCAAGTGTTCCGCCCAATTGAACCTTTCTAAATTCTGATAGACTTGAGCTATTGCCTCAACCATTGTCATCTTTACGTCGAATGCCCAACCCGCTGGTGTGAAGAAAAAATAAATTTTGATGGTAGTCCAGCGGACTCTTGGGTCGGTGATTTTGTTGATCAACAATCCCTTAGAGTTTTTGGCTGTCGTCGACCCCATTAAAAACTGCATCTAGTCGTTAGCATTGGCTGATTTGGGTACCTTGGCCCCTTCCCTTGGGATTCCCAACATTTAGTAGAGGAGTCTGCTAGTTATTGCTATACGCTGATCTAACCAGAGGTATCCTTGATGATACGTACTAACAATGAATTTTGTCACTTCTTCTTTCCATCGATCCATGTCATATACTTGCGGGGTGCCAAGGATATGTCATATTCTTGCTTTTTCCAGGAATTCAGTTTCTTCCTTCCAACTTCCTTCCTACATTGCCCACTCTGTGAAATTTATCTAGTGTTTTCTCCAATCTGCTTCCTCCATCTTCTATAGATGGATATTTTGCATCCAGATTTGTAGTGGTGTTGCAGTGGCTCTGTCAAAAACTTGCCTCATTCTTGAACCTTATGTTGCGTTGTCAAATTGACCTCTCATCCTCGAAATTTGTTGATCTAGGTTACTAGTTTCTGGAAACGTTGGTGAAATTATGGGTTTGGTCGATTGTTCCCTCTGCTCTATACTTAGTTGAGGAGGCAAAAATAACAATGAGGAAAAGTCGTGTACTTCTTCCAAATTTATAGTTGGTGGTGAGAGTGCCAGGTTCAATGCATCCAACAATTCTCGTATTTCATGCTCTTCCGTCATAAAGATTGGTGGTATGAGTGAGTCGAGCGAGTGGACATTTAAATAGTTTCTTGGTTGGAATTCGTTTATGTCCCATCGACCATTAATTGCAATTTGGTTTTTTTTAATATCATGTGTATTGGTGTATTCGACGATTGTATGAATGGTTGTACACCAATCATTTCCATCACTAATGATTTCGTCGGCTTTTTCCTGTCTCGAATTAAATACTTTGTCTCCACCGACGTCGGTGTTTTCTCTGTTGGAATTGTCCTGGACCCGACCAACATGGTTTCCTTTATTGATATGTGGTTGATACATGGGCCGAACGACAATTATTTTTGAGGCATATTTATTATTGGACTAACTCAGTCGATGTCAGTGATGGCTTGTTTGTTCGTTCGTTTTGCTAAATTTGGTTGAGTCTGAATGATGTCGTATTTTTTCATGCGATTTTGATTCATGTTCTCTTTCTCTATGCTCACCTAACCCATGCTTTCTTGAACCACGCTTACTTGCTCCCAAATTGAGCCTTTCTCCTGATTCTCTTCTTATGAGTATTTTTTTTAAGTCGGTCGAAGGTGTGTAATGTCGAGAATATCTTCTGTTACTTTGTCTAAGGATTGACCAATGGCTGCTTTATCTCTCCATTTTACTTTATTGCTGCTTTCCTTTAGTGTTATGGCTACTCTTTAAATACTTTAAATTTTCAGTTTTGTATACCTGAATTGGTCTAACTTCTTTTTTGTTTATTGATTTTAAGCAAGTTTTATTTCTTATAAGTATGATTAGTCAGTTTGGTCAGTTCCTTTTGGAAACTCCCTACTATATTTTTCCAACAAGGTTCTTTTCTTTTATACCCAATACTTCTTTAAATGGGAACCATCAATTACTTTCTTAAATAGTTTCCCTAATAATTTTCTAAGGTGGACCACTCCAGTCGATTGTATATCTTCCACCACATCAGGCCCCAACCATGTTGTTTCCAATTTTCTTGGTTTTCCTTTTATGCGACTATCATACAATAAGACTAAGTCTCCCTCTTTTATATCCTTTTTCTTTATGTGACGATCGTGCCACACTTTTTGTTGTTTCTTTTGAACCTCTTGGTGATGGATCGCTATTAACCTCTCTTCTTCCAGCTTGTTTAGTTGGTATAGTCAGTCGTTCGTGTTTTTCCTCTCATCAAATTTTTCTACAGTTGCGACCTTATCAGAATTAGTCCAAAATTGTAGCGGGATAACAACTTCCTAGATGTAGACTAGCTTGAATAGAGTCTACCCAGTCAATCTTTTGAATGTTGATCTATACGCGCAGAGGATTGCAAAAATCTTATCATCCCAATCATCTTTATCTATTTCGCAGATCTTTGTAAGTCCCTTGTGTAATGTTTTATTAAAATATTTGATTGCCCCATTTTCTTGTGGGTGATAGGCTGCCATTTTTCTATGGTCAATGATAAAATTTTCCAGTAGAACTTTAATTGTTTCATTTACAAAGTGAGTTCCCTGGTTGATGATTAGTGTCAGAGGACGACCAAACCTTGTAATTATGTTCTCGTATATGAATTTAGTTGCTACCTCTTTGGTATCAGATTCGACTGGCTCAGTTTCTTCCCACTTGGTCACATAATTGACCGCAGTAATGATGTACTTGGAACTAGTTCATCTTCCCCTATATGGAAATGGCCCGACGAAGTCAACAACTCAGATTTCGAAATCTCAGTTAGAGTTTATTGAACTTAGTGGAATTTCATTTTTCCACAAAGGTCATCCAAGCCTATGAAAACTATTACATTTTTTTACTTGCTCCCGATAGTCTTTATACAAAGACGGCCACCACAGGTGTTGGCCCTTGAGAAAGTATTGTGGATTCTTGGTCATGTTTGACCTATTTTTGGGACTTCGACAGGCTGTTGAAGGCGGAGCGCAAGACGAAGTAGAGATCGCGGGATCTTGACCTTTTTTTAGGGATTTTTGGGTTTTGGGATTATGTAATGGGTATGGGAATGTCGGCCCATGGGTTTACCCATGCTTAGGCCCACTTTTGTAATGTATATATAGAAGACTAGGCGATGTAATAAGCGTAGAGGTGGTAAGTAGTGCTAAGTGCTAGAGATCCGATCTGTGTGATCAAGGGATTGTAAGAGTGCTAAGTGATAAGTACTTGCTTTGTGCATACTATGTGAGACTTGTAGAGCTATGTGCAAGTAATTGTAAGAAGCCTTGGTGTTGTACCCTAGCTCGAAGAAGGAGGATCTGGTGGAGTGCACGCAAATCTCATGTATTATGTGGAGTAGGATTTTGATGCTATGTGCCTGTAAGAATCTTGACCAAGATAATAAAGAAGAAGAGTTGGTGGACGTAGCCCCAGGGTGGGGGTGAACCATGTACATGCTGTGTTGCTATGCTTTGTGTGATTGCGATGTATTGATCTGTTTATGTCTTTACTTTCTAAGTGCTTTGATAGATAGATTTGTTTATTCTTTGTGCTTGATAATGTATGTGGATGTTAGATATGACCTATGTGAATGTGCTTAGTGCTTGAATCTGCTAGATCTAATTTATCTCTCTATGCTAAGTGCTTATATACGTCAGATCTAAATGAATGATGCGATGCTCTGTTTTATTTGCGGAGTAGATAGTGGTTAAATATTGATGAATTGTTGGTGCTAAGTGCTCTATTAAGTATTAAAATCACATATTTGTGTCCCAGCTAAGGTTGAAGACATTGGAGTCCTGCAACCACCCCTGCCTCTACCTCGAGTGAGACTTCATTTGCTTCGCAGGTGTTGCTGAAAGAGCCGATAGTTAGGGTTTTGTTTGTGCGCTATTGTAGCATTGAACCCTGGGTCTGCCCCTGTGCCACAAATGGTTCCGTTGTCAGGACCTAAAAATGTGATTGCCGGGAACTAAGGAAGAAGAAGCTTTGTGCAAAGATTTTACTTGAAGCTATGAAAGATCTGTGCGTATATCTGTTGCCCTAGTGCGCAACATTCTACTTGACCTGTGAAGCTCTATGCCAGGAAAAGAGGTTAGATCTGAAGAAGAGAGGTAAGATCTGGAAGCTATGTACTTTGATAAAGGTAAGAATAGAGAAAATTTTTAGATCTAAAAGCTTTGTGCTCTATAGAAGTAAGATAAGTGGAAATTTTTGTTTCAACAATATGGATCTAGGTATGTTTGATAGATTTTTTCCTAGCTTGAAAACTAGGGCACTAATAGATGAAATAAGGTTTTATATGAGTAGATCTGATAAGAATAGTGAAAGATATGTTATACCTATGCATAGAAAGAATGTTTGGACTAACAAATGGATGCAGGCTCCTAGAAAGATTTTTTTGTAGGACAACTACCATGATCCTAGCACGTAGTACAGGAAGAGATGGGGATCATTTAAAAGAAAGAGAGGATTAACCCTATGTTACAGTTGCAGAAGACCGGGACATATTGCTAAGGAATGACCTGGCAAAGGATCTAGTTTTCTTTGTTGCAAATCTATGGACCATGAAGTATTAGATTGCCCTAGAATGGTTTCTAAGCTTGAAGGAATGAACATGAGACAAGAAAACCCTAAGGCGGATCCATAAACTACGATTATGATAGAACCCCAAAAAGAATCAGAGAAAGTATTGCTACAGATGAAAGAAACCTTGAATGACCACTGACATGTCAGCTTATCAAAGATCTTCAAAGAAAAAGCATGCATAGAAGCAAGAATATGAGACTTCAACATTGACTGTGTTCTAGATGAGGAAACATAAGTGAATATCATGACAGAAAGAACTTGGAACTTTTAGGGAAGCCTTCTATGAATCCTTCACTGGGAGGAATAGGATTATTTAGAGGAAAATTAATAAACCTATGTGGAAAGCTCACCAAGATATCTATGAATGCCAATGGAACTTCAACAAAGGAATATTTTGAGATTATTAAATTTACTGAGGACAATGCACCATTTGGTATGTTACTAGGAAAACCTTGGATTGAAAGAGATCAGCCCAGAAGGAAGGAAGAAGAAGAATTTTTAGAGCAGAAGAAGAAAGAGTTAAAATATTTCATGACTAGAAGGATTGCACACTTGATTGGAGAACAAAAGAAAAGATCAAAGCTATTTAACACCGGAGACTGGGATGTCAACATTTCAAGAACGTTAGAGGACCCATAGAAAACTAAAGTACATATTCCAGATAAAGAAGAAGTATTACCCTTGAATCTTAGGAAAGAATCTCAACAACGTGAAGTAACTATGCCAAAAGAAGATAAGAATCATAATGGAAAAAGGAATACCGAGATGAAGCTCACTGGAAAGAAGGCTAGAAAGCTAAGTAAGAAGAGAGTTAAGATCTAAAAGTTACAGAGGGTTCCAGAGGGAACTTCGCAGAAAGAGAATTTGCAAAATTGGAACTTCGTCAGGATATCAAAACAATGTCACATGGCACTTCACCATAGCGAAGCAATATAGCCGTTGGGAATAGTATAACCGTTAGGATGACCCCCCTGAATGGGTAGAAAGGAATTTATGGTTCACCACTAGACCGTTGGATCGCGCTGTAACAGACAGAACAAAGTTAATGAAGGCTTCTCGCCCGTTGCAAGAGATTCATTGCCAAGTTATCTATTTGTTTTGTCACTCCATGCACCGAGAACACTTTTGCTAATTGTGAATCTGAGCCCGCAGACTCATTGATTTTTCATAGTGATCATTGTGTTATTTATCTCTATCCCATTACAATGTCTAAGTTACTCTTCGAACCCGATATTTCCAACCCCGAGCGTGTATGTCAGACGAGTTCAGTGATGCAGAGAAAGTTGTCAAAGAAGTTCTCATTGACCTCATGACTGAAAGAGTAATGTCGATGTCTGCAGGTGTACAAGCTTCATCGAAGAGAACAATGCAAGCCTCTCCATCGACTGCTCGTAGAGCCAGACCATCCCGATCACCAACAGAAAAGAGAACCAAGCACAAAGATGACCTAGCAAATGCAATGCTGATTCCGATCATATTGCCCGATTACATCCCTCCTCTAGTTGGTGCGGTGAATCGTGATAGTGTGCCAAGAGATTTTGAGTACACCATAGTCACTATGTACCTCCTGAAGGGGATACACGCAGTTCGAGTAGACCAGGACAAGATCGCAGCGTTGAAGTTCAATGAATTCAACCTTGGAAATCACAAGATCTATGGTATGATCGCCCCATATAAATACCTGACCAGGACGAAGGGGAAGAATTCAAAGATAATATCCTAGTCGTGGGTGATGAACCTTTCGTAGTCAACCCTACTGAATGTCATGAAGATCCCACACTTCAGTAGACACCAGGAAGTCAATGTATGTGTCAAGCTGTTATTGTCATGTTACCATGGCAGATACTTATGGCTAGACTGTCATATTACAATTGACCCAATGTTGATCCATAGGATCACAGGACTGAGTATGAAAGGACCCGACCCACAAGAGTTTTATCCAAGAAAAGCCACAGATTGCGCACTAGCACAGAAGATCAAGGATACATATGGCGATGTTGAGAAAGGGACACAAGTCTAGAAGGTAGCTTCCATCCAGAGTGGCGTAGTGCACCTAGCATGTCAATTGATAGCTGGAAAGTTAGTAAGGAAAAACCAACCTACACAGGTCAACGACTTTGTCGTTGAACTAGTAGGGAAGTGCGCGGAAGGCCTACAAATGAACTAGGCGAAGTACCTAGTTAATCAGTTGGAGATAGACTGCCAAGAAGAATAGGATCAGGGTTATGAATTTTACTTTAACTGGCTCCTGATTCTCATCGCCTTTGTTGCTTGGGAGATGCCAGAAGGTGCGACCTTCTCAGATATAGATTCATTCAAACCGCTTGCTGCGAAGTTCACTACCCTTTGGTATTCAAGTGATATGAACAAACACTGGAAATCGAATGCTGTGTTTCATACATATTACCTCCAGCTAAAGAGATCCATCGAAGTTGAGCCTCACATGACCCCGAACACCTTACAGAGATTCTGACCTCTGATGAAGTTCAGCGCAGATCGACACTTCATCTACATTATAGTGTGAGCAGATAAACATAAAGACAAACTCCAGTCATATTATAAACTTATGGAAGAAGACCTCGAGGAGATCACTAAGGAATGGTCAGCGAATCTCCTTATCCCCGCCAACTCTGCAGAGATGTCTGACCTTGACAGCCCAAAGGACACTCATAAAGAACATTATACACCCAGAACCAACAGAAGAAAGAAGGCTGAAGAGGTCCAAGATTTAAGAAGCACCTCAGGAAAGACTTCTTTAGTGTCACCTAACCGAGGGGGTGATGATGAAGTAGAAGATGAATAGAAGCCAGGTGAAGTAACACCACCCAGAGATGAGGTTGACCCCTTGAAGAAGAGGAAGGTTTCCCCCCCCGAAACCTTCTTCCTGGAAGAAATCGAAATCCAGCATGACCAAGATGCAGAATGTCCTCATCTCATATGATTTTGACTTCATTATAGCATCCCTGAACGATGCTTCGCTAGAAATAACAGAGAAGCAAGAATCCAAGCAGGAAGAAATGTATGATAGAATTGAAGTCAAACTCTGAGGAGTACAACAAGACCTTCAGTCCAGTCATGCAGTCTCCACTGCACCCCTACCATTGGGAGAACCAGAGTTGGGAGATGAGCCAGCCCAACTCCACCGGCTAGTTGATACAGTCGAAGCTTGCCTTCGACAAGCACAAGAAGAAACAGAACAAGCCACCCAGGACTTGAAGCAAGTGCAAGGCATACTCGTAGAACAACACAACACTACAGAACAGGAAAATATTGCTCTCCAAGCGAAGTTTGACGAAGAAAAAGCACAGATGCAGTAAGGAAAAGAACAGTTGTTCGTGAAGAAACTCAAAGTTAAAGAAGCGGTCAGCAGAGCACTTCGCTCTATGACAGTCTTAGAAATAAAGGTAGAGGACCGAGTCATGCATCAAGTAGAGCATCTCGCAGAAGCTATTCAACAACTACAACAACACATAACAGACTTAGAGCTCCTCACAGTGCCCGAGACTTCGCAAGATGTAAGGGATCAAAGAGAAGCAACCGCCCGGAGCACAGTTGAGAGGCCAAAGGCCCTTGCCATGGAATGCAAGCACCTGAGTAATCGTAGTGCCCAAAAGTATGAGCAACTCACTGAGAATCCAAAATTGCAGGCACTGGAGTCATAGCTCCAAGAAGCAAAGCAGTAAGCAGAGACAATACAGGCACAGTTGAAGCCCCTGTCAGTTGTGGAAAGAATGAAGTGATCTCAAGAGAAATGCACCACCCAGCTGCAGATCCACACTATCCAAAGAAGAGTTATTGAAGTAACTCAGAGGCTCCAACCTATAAAAGACAAGGCTTACCAATTGTTCATAAAGTTCGAAGGCTAAGGAGCAGAATTGGAGCAGGTTGTCACTGCAGCTGAACAACGCCTAGAAGGACCTGTTAACAATGTAGTCATCCAAGAGTTCGTTGAACAAGAGGTCATGGCACAACAACAAGTCCAAGAAGCTTGAGCCAAGCTCAAGGCTTTCAAAGTAGAACTACCCAAACCAGAGTGACTCGGGACGAGTCACAGGTGAGTTTTGGGGACCTATTGGCCCTTGACCAGGTTTTGTGGATTCTTGGTCATGTTTGACCTATTTTTGGGACTTCGACAGGCTGTCGAAGGTGGAGCGCAAGATGAAGCAAAGATTGCAGGATCTCGGCCCCTTTTTAGGGATTTTTTGGTTTTGGGATTATGTAACGGGTATGGGAATGTCAGCCCATGGGTTTACCCATGCTTAGGCCCACTTTTGTAATGTATATATAGAAGACTAGGCGATGCAATAAGCATAGAGGTGGTAAGTATTGCTAAGTGCTAGAGATCCGATCTGTGTGATCAAGGGATTGTAAGAGTGCTAAGTGCTAAGTGTTAAGTACTTGCTTTGTGCATACTGTGTGAGACTTACAGAGCTACGTGCAAGTAATTGTAAGAAGGCTTGGTGTTTTACCCTAGCTCAAAGAAGGAGGATATGGCGGAGTGCGCGCAGATCTCCTGTCTTCTGCAAAGTAGGATTTTGATACTATGTGTCTGTAAGAAGCTTGACCAAAATAATAAAGAAGAAGATTTGGTGGACGTAGCCCCAGGGTGGGCGTGAACCACGTACATGCTGTGTTGCTATGCTTTGTGCGATGTATTGATGTCTTTATGTCTTTACTTGCTAAGTTCTTTGATAGATAGATCTGTTTATTCTTTGTGCTTAATAATGTATGTGGATGTTAGATCTGACCTATGTGAATGTGCTTAGTGCTTGAATATGCTAGATCTAATCTATCTCTCTATGCTAAGTTCTTAGATACGTCAGATCTGAATGAATGATGTGATGCTCTGTTTTATCTGCAGAGTAGATAGTGCTTAAATATTGATGAACTATCGGTGCTAAGTTCTCTGTTAAGTATTACAATCACAGATTTGTGTCCCAGCTAAGGTTGCAGACACTGGAGTCCTGCAACCACCCCTGCCTCTACCTTGGGTGAGACATCATTTGCTTTGCAGGTGTTGTCGAAAGGTTCAATAGTTAGGGTTTTGTTGGTGCGCTGTTGTAGCGTTGAACCCTGGGTCTACCCCTATGCAAACAACATGTATACTTGTAGTTCCTTTCTAGTTGTTGTGTCAGCCTAAAAATTTCCTCTGACTTCTCTTGCATGGGATTCATTGATGATATCCTCCCGTTCATGTTTTGGCACACATCTTCTTAAAACATCACCCATTCCCATTTTGTATAAGTATCCGTTAATGATTGTGAACGATGCAACTTTCATTGCTAGAATTTTTTTTTTGTTTGTTGAGAGGTCCTCCAGGGGCCTTTCCTTCTTCTAAGAAATTGGAAATATCATCTAAATATTAGCTACGACTTCAACTCTAAATAAGTGTGTCTCTGGAAGGTCATCGTTGATGCCTGTCAGATCTTATCATGTTTTTAATCGTGAAAGGTGATCAGGTCGAGCATTCTTTTTTCCTGGTCATATGATTACGTCAAATTCAGATTCCTGACATAATAGTAGCCACCAAAAAATATTTCCTTCATGAATTGGTTTATTGACCAAGTATCTCAATGCTTGATGGTCTGTAAAAATTGTAAAGGGATTTGCAAGTAAATAGTGACATAACTTTTGTAGAGAAAAAATCATTGATAGGGCTTCCCTTTCCGTAGTTGAATAATTTCTTTCTTCTTTATTTAGTTTCTGACTTGCATACGCATTTGGGTGATCCATTATATCATCATATGGCTGAGATAAAACCAATCTGACAACTACATTGGACGCATCGACATGGACATGAAATTTTCTCGACCAGTCTGGAAATTTGAGAATGGGTGCTTCAACCAACTTCTTCTTTAAAAATTCGAAGGATTCTTGGCAGTCTTGGATCCATTTGAATTCAACATATTTTGTAAAATATCATCCATTGGGAAGGTGATGTAGAGTAGTGGCGTATAAACTTCCTATAATAGCGAGTATGACCTAGTAGAATTTTGATTTGTTTTTTATTCACATGTGGTTTTAGATCAAGGATAATCTTAATCTTAGCCATGTCAACCTTTAACCCATTTTTACATACAACATGTCCTATTAGGATTCCAATAGGTGTGGAAAATATACATTTTCTAATGTTTAATGATAATTGAATCTTTCTGTAGCGTTCTCGCATAATTCAAATCCATTGTATGTCATTTTTTAATAGACTATAGATTGTCTAGTAATTGAAGTATGCAACCATGGTTTTGTAGATATATTCTTGAAATTATTTTATCACTATTCTCGAAAAAAATGCTAGCGCGTTCTTGAGTCTGAATGGCATTACTTTGTAGGAAAAAGATCCAAATTCCAACAAAAATGTTGTTTTTTTCCTGATCTTCTTTTTCTATTGGCACCTGGTTATATCCTAAAAACCCATCAGTGAATGAATAACATTCGTGACCAACGACTTCATTTTTTATTTCATCAGCAAAATGGGTGGGGAATGGATCTATTAGATTCTGTTTGTTGAGTCCCCGAAAATCGACACAAATTATTAATTTCTTTGGATCATGTTTATTTGGTTGCACCACCATGGGACTTTCCCATTCTGCCTTGTCGATGGGATAAATAATGCCTTCTTATAGCATTCCTTCAATATCTTTTTGAACGATTGGTTTATATTTATGTGCTAACTTGTACGGTTGTTTTTTGAATGGTTTTTCTCCTAGAATAAATTCAATCTTCATTTCACCCATGTCCTCTACAAGTCCTTTCAAGTCCTTGTAGTTGCGTGCAAAAACGTCTTGATACTCTTTTAGTAGATTGACTATGTCGATTGTTTTCTTGTCAGACCAATAGTAACCTATTCGTACAATTTTTGGTCAACCATCCTTTGATATGTCAAAATCCTTTGTTTTGATTTTCGCATCCATCCACTCTGGTGGTTTTGCTTCATCGAGATGGAATTATCCTTCTTCAATTTTTGTAAATCTTTTTGGGAATTCGGGTTGTTCTTGGTCTTCTTTGTGTTTCGTGGATATACTTAATACTGACTTCACATGATTCTGAAGTGTTGGTTGGTTTTTCTTCCACTGGATCGTGAATCATAATATTTGTTTTTATAGAGGTGATTTGCATCCTTGGTTGGTTTCTAACCATTTTTGTATTCTCACAGTATGTTGAGTAGATCCAACAACCTACCTATCGAATGTTTTTCTTTGAGGAGCTACAAAAATTCCTGGATGGTGTCTTCATTTCGACTTCTTGGGTTTTGTTGATCTTCTATGGAATTCCTGAAGAATTTAAGAGCTTCTCTCATGATTTTCTCTTCTTTATATGGGTTTAGGATGTTGTTAGCCTTATTTATTTGGTAATTTTGTGGTGGAGTGTGAATATATCGTCCTGCGCTTGACCTTGTAACGATATGTAAGTTTCTGGAATTCCTCACCTCTTACTTGGATACTGCATGTAGTAGATTCACATTTTTTCTTGGTATAATTTTGTCGAGTAATATTGGGTAGTCTTCTAAAGAGTGATCTCCAATGTTGCATATGTTGCAAAATTTCAGATCAATTCTGTCTTTTATAGGACAATCTGCGATGTCGTGATTATTTTTCTAGTAGTTAAAACAATATGGTCATCCACGACCATGGCCAAATCCACGTCAGCCTCCTCAACCTCGACCATGACCACCATAGTAATCATCTCTTCGACCATAGTTGTTTGCTTGATCGGTAGTTTCTATGTGGTATATTGTTCGTATGTTATTCTAATTTTGAGCGTATAGATGGAATTCTAATGTTCGGTGATCAAAAGCTTCACAAATGTGGCACCACTTCGTGTTTTTCAGATTATGTGGGAAATCTTGTATACTATGATCAATTAGGAATTCACATATATTAAAGTATTTCTAGGCTTGTATTCAGTGGACGTCTGTTGTTTGTGTGTGCTCATTTAGAGGAATATTATCCTTTGTGTGCCCTTCCCCGGTGCATGTGGTGCACCATATTTCATTGCATCATATAGATAGATTTTTTATTGTTTGTTGCAAATGTTCTATTTTTTCATCAAGTCTCTCCATCATCGAGGAAATAGACAGGATATCCTCATTCGAATCGACTCGTTGTGCCTTCTGTAGTGCATCTTCATAGTTGATTATCTCTTATACGTGTAGTGGACATCAGATTCTTGGCAGTAGCCCAACTACATACCACTGGACTAGCAAGTTCTGATCGATCGTTGTCAGGATTTGACTTAGGAGATATTTGAATCTCTTATCATATTCCCTTACCAAATCACCTGGTAGTTGTTTGATTTCTTTTAACTTTTGGGCTGCTAGATGTATGATGTCCTAAATTTTAAATAATCTTAAAAAACTATTCTTTATTTCTTATTTTGAACGAGTCTTCTTTTCCGTGTAGTTCATGAACCATGTTAAGGCATGGTGGTGCAACATAGATTTGAATTGAGCCATTTTCTTATTCTCGTCTGTAATATCAGTTGCATCAAAAAAAAATTCATATACGGACCAATGGTGCTTTGGGTCCTCCTCTCCTTCGTAAATCGGGATATGGTTGAAGCCCATTTTGATTTTCTTGGTAGGAATGCTCAATTTTCTTGGTATTTGAGTTACTACTTCTTTCGACTGATATATTGAGTCTTCTGGTCAGTTTTTGTCTACTTTCGACAATGGATGATACTCAAGGAATAATTGTTTCTTCTTGAGTATAGAAAACATGTCCTCAGTTTGAGAACTTTGATCTTTATATTCTCCTAGCCTTTGTTCCAAAGGTTGCGTCACTTCCAGACTATAGTTAAATTATTCTCTCGAGATTATATGTGGGAGGGGGGTCTATTCGATGAGGTCCCATTTTCTTATTCTCGTCTGTAATATCAGTTGCATCAAAAAAAAATTCATATACGGACCAATGGTGCTTTGGGTCCTCCTCTCCTTCGTAAATCGGGATATGGTTGAAGCCCATTTTGATTTTCTTGGTAGGAATGCTCAATTTTCTTGGTATTTGAGTTACTACTTCTTTCGACTGATATATTGAGTCTTCTGGTCAGTTTTTGTCTACTTTCGACAATGGATGATACTCAAGGAATAATTGTTTCTTCTTGAGTATAGAAAACATGTCCTCAGTTTGAGAACTTTGATCTTTATATTCTCCTAGCCTTTGTTCCAAAGGTTGCGTCACTTCCAGACTATAGTTAAATTATTCTCTCGAGATTATATGTGGGAGGGGGGTCTATTCGATGAGGTCCTTAATTTGGATAATCATATTTTTGACTTCATTTCAATCTGGCTCGACAATCAATGGATTTGTAGGTTTCTTTGGTTGTCCGTTATATACCATAATCTTGCAGATTGGTCATTGATTTGCAGCCTTTGTTGGAGAAATTCTCTTATCCTTGGATTGGTTTCTGGTGCAGGAGAAGTACATAAAGCTGGTCTAGATTCTTCATAATCCATACTTTATGTTTCATCGATCGGTTGATGGATGTTCAGTTTTGTGTCGCTACCTCTATCGGGTGTCTCCGCGACCGATGTTGTTTCCAACTCTGGTTGATCTATGTATGACTCAGACTACTCATGCGCTATGTCAAGATGACCCTCCCCATACATCTTTCTGTTTGACTTTTTTTTGTTCCACTGGTTACAAAGTTCTTCTCTTTTTTGTTGTCTTTTATCCCTTTCTATTTTCTGGATATCCACAAATTTCTTATGGGCTTGTTTCCCTTTTGACAACATTTAGGCTTGGAAAACACTACTTCTTTTTTTATGGCATCTCACAGTTTCGACCGACCTCCCATTTATGACCCGAATTACTCTAAGTTAGGAGCATTGGCCATATTCATTTCTTCAAGAAGTAATCCCAGGCTTCTCTTGTATCTTTCACTTTGCGTCAATAAATTCTTCCCACTTTTTGTCTCCTTCTTGGAAGTTTATATTTCCTATCAGTGTGCCTAATATTGGTCAGTATTCGAAGATGTCATTGAATCCCTTTCGAGGAGGAATTTATGAAGAAGTGTTGGAATCATGTAGAAAAATCCATTGTGCAATTCGGTGTAAAATTTTTATTTTATTTTGTCGAGGGATGTCCGATCTTCAATGGCTTGTTTTGAAATATAATCTTCAATAATTCTTTCGAGCCAGTCGTGCAGGTTCATTCTTCCTCTATTCATCAACTTTAAGACTAACTTCTCATCGGGTGTCAAATTATGCATCACCTGATCTGTTAATGTGCTAAGACAATTCTTTTGGGTAGCTTCAAGGAGTCTTTTGTGTGTCTCTGAAAAGAACCGCGACCTTGCTTCGGCTAGTGAGAGGTTATTCCTTCTTGCATAGTTTTTGATGTAGTTTTCAATTTCACGCTCCCACCACTTGTGTATGTCTTGCAGAGTTAGAATTTATGTACAATTCTACATGCCCAAGTTCAGTATTGCCATCAATGGAACCAATGTTGTAATCTAGGGAACAATAGGGAGTGTTACCAGTAGATCCTTACATAGAAATCATAGAGACACATGCATACACATTGACATAGGTAGAGACCTACACAAGTAATGAGAGCCCAAAGAACAGTCATTTTAGTATATGATAGAAGAGTACATCACAATTACATATAACCTCTCACATGAAGCTATCTAAGATTTCATGTGCTTATCTATTTATATCTTTTTCAGACAGTTCTAACTACTTAAATTCCTAGGTTAGTTGGTTAACAGAGACTCCAACCGACTTCTACTTCTAACTACATCGGTTGACCGATAGGTTCCTCGTTGACCGTCGGGTCTAGTCGACTAGCCCCTACAACATGGCCCTTCAGAATTAGCTCATGGATCTTGCATTTGATTTCTTCATTCTCCATAATAGAATGCATATATATATGGTCGTTAGGCAGAGGAGCATCGGGTTTCATATCAATTGAATTATTTACCTAACAGTTCATAGGCACCCCATTAGGCGAGGTGAATATGCCTTTATACTCCTCTAATATTTCATCCACCTATTGCTACTAGGAAGAGAGACCCCGTGTAGAGGTTTTGGTGATTGTAGTGACCTTCCGTTCACCTTTCGATCAAACCATAGAGAGGACAAATATCCTAGTCTGAGAGACCACCTTTCTATACTTCTTCGCAGAGATCAAAGAGACCATAATATTTGGGACTACCTATGGTACGTTGTAGAGTTGATCTCCCAAAGTAATAATGAGACTACTGGGCCTAAATTCATAAATAGCATGATGCTTCCACATATATGTTTGTCCTAGAAAAACATCACAAACTTCAAGGGGGGAAACATCACACAATACCTCATCTTTGAAGGTTTTGATGTTGTAATACAAATGACAGTGTTGGTTGATGCAGATGTCCTGACCCTAGTTGAGATAACCGATGGTGTATAGATGAGGATGGGGCATCATTGTCAGGTTAAACCTCTGTGAAGAATAGGTTCTTCTGTCTACCATTTTCAACAATGAAATGGATTGGGTTTCCCTTTACCCACATCTGTGAGTAGAAAAGGTGCTCCCCTTCTTTAGGATCCTTCGGTTCCTCTAGATGGACTTTTGTGGTAGCGATGGTGACACTAGGTTCTGCATCAAAGATCCGTCTTCCATTTTTCGGCTCCAAATCAGAGAATGAGTCAACATCTAAACTTGGGGATTTCATCTCAGCCAACAACGACTATTTGGAGTGAAATTCATCAATATTGTGCCAAGGGATTTTGTGGAACTCACACCATTTTCTAGTAATCTTCTTCAACTTCCCATTACCATTCTTTGTTGGTGTCTTGGGCTGGCTATCCTGGGGTTGGAAGATATATCCTTTGGAATAGGATTTAGGGCCACCCTTACCATACTTTGGTTGTTGCAAATTTGCAAACCCGAAGTCCCTCTTGTTCTACTGCTTGAATTTCTGCTCGATTTTGACAACTTATCTATAAGCGACACCCAATGACGATATTTCCAGAAACTCCATTTCAGTTTGGATGTACCTATGCAGAGCCCCATGGAATTTTAGGATTAGATGCCTCTTAGAATATTTGATACCCAAATTGGTGTGCAAGGTATGGAAATTATTTGTGAACTCCAACACTGTTTGGCCCCTCTCTTGGCGCAATGTGGTCCATCTTGTGTACTAGTCATCATAAATTCCAACAGGGTAATATTGTTCCTTGAGGGAATCAAAAAAATCCTCCCAAGTGGGTCCTGGCCCAAAAATTATAGACTCGTCCTCGACATGTTTCTCACAGTAAGTCTCCCACCAATATCTGACATGGGGAAGGGCCTTAAGGAGTGAGAAGGTGATCTTTTCACTGTTGGAAAAATTATGGATGAAGAAATAACCCTCAAGCAGATTTAACCAGTTTTCCAAAGCATTGACATCTATATGGACTTCAAATAAAGGAATATCAAATTTAACTTGCACCTTGAAGGGTGTTTCACCTCCAAAGTGATTTTTGGTTGAAGGTTCCTTTGTTCTTTTCAGAAGTCGTCGAAGGATCTGGGAAAAATTATCCATCATCTCGTTCCCCTGTCGTGTGAGGGATTCCTTGAGAAATAGTTTGAAAGGATCTCTTGTCTCATTGTCCCTCTTTTCTTCCACCATGGAAGGTTTCTTAGTCGCTCGATAGTGGTTTTCCTCAAGAGAAACAAGTTTGAGACCCAACTCTCTATACCCTAACCTCTTCAGGGACATGCACTGAGAAAGACAAGGAGCATAACACTTTGATTCCACTGGTCCAGATTATTTTTGGAATGATATGAAGGAAGAAATATAACATATATTTAACAAAGAAATATATAGAGATATGGCATGGAACAAAGTAATATAGTAAAGCTCAGATTCTATTAATGAATTCCTGAAATACAAAAAATGCAAAATTCAAAAATACACAAGCTAGCTAGAATGGTGGTAGCTTATCTCTAAGAAGAGATGTGTTGGCTATGCTCATTCACAAGAAGTTGAGTACAATGAGGATCCAAAGTTATTTTTAACATAAAACATAAATGAGAAAACCCTAAACATCCAAAACCATAATCCCGAGAGATGAAAAACCAAAAGGTTTGTGGGCCCCGATGGGGGTAGTTGATATGTCAACTTCCTGAGGGAATAAATTTTCCATACAATATTTGTTTGGGGTGATCAATATACCATTGGAGATTTATAAACAAGGAGTACATATTCCATTTGGCCTAACATCTACCCATGGTTACATGCTAGGTGTTGTTGTTGGCAGAGGGGTAGACCCAGGGTTCAACGCTTCAACAATGCACCAACAAAACCCTAACTACCGATCCTTTCAGAAACACCTACGAAGAAGGTGAAGTCTCACCCGAGGTAGAGGCAGGGGGGTTACAGGACTCAGGTGTCTATAACCAAGATGGGACACAGATCTATAATTATAACATTCTACAAAGAACTTAGGAACAACATGCATCAACCCATTAGTCTTATTCACATCACAGATCAAACCCTAAGTACAAGTCGATGCAGTACCAATGACAACATACACATCACACTTAGCATCATAAGTTAGATCTAGCACATTCAACATAAGAAAAGAACTAAGCATTCATAGATCTATCTAACATACATAATAACAAAAGCACTAAGCATATAAATGGAAAACATAACATAGCACAAAGCAAACCATCAACACAAGATATACGTGGTTCACCCCAGTGTGGGGCTATGTCCACCAACTACTTTGTCTTTTTTATTGTTATTCTAAATCTCTTACATTCATTTGTTCATGTGCAATAAGACATAGAGACAAGCTTCGCATAGGACAAGAGATCTGTGCACTAAGCGCGAGATCCTCCTTCCCAAAACTAGGTCACTGCACAAAGCCCACTTATCTATCAAGCACAGAGCCTTACATACACATTATGTTGCACTAAGAAACCCAAAACTACTTGCACTTAGCCTTGCAAGCTATTGACTTCTTTCTACATTACATTCTTACTTATTTATACTGTTACACTTTCTTACAAAAAGGCCTAATCATGGGTAAACCCATGGGCTGACATCCCATAACCCATTACAAAAACCATAAGGAACCCTTTGTTGGGTCCATAATCCTGAAAAACAAGTGAGATCCACGATCTCAGCTCTGCCTGGGTGCTCCATCTTCGACCAGCCTGTCGAAGTCCCAAAAGTGGTCCTAACTCGACCAAGGTTTCCTCAAAACTTGGTCAAGGTCCAACATGCCCCCAACACTCACCTGTGACTCATCATGTGTCACTCAAGTCTGGGCAAAACTGCTTCAAATGCATCTAGCTACCTTGACTTGATGCTTCACCTGAGCCTCCTGCTCAGCGAGCTTCTAGATTGTATGCACTATAACAAGCCCTTCCAGGCACTGTTCGACTGATGCGACCACTTGGTCCAGCTGCAAGCCTTGTCCTTCAATCTATTCAAACACTTTGCAGGCTTCATCCTGCACTGGTTGCAGTTTCTTCTTGAATTCCATTACTCTGCCCTGGATGGAAATAATCTGTTGCTAGACTGCACGCTGTTCTTGAGATCTTTTCATTCTTTCGACTACAGTAAGTAACTTCATTTGCGCCTACACAGTGGATGCTTGCTATTGCGCCTCCTGTAGCTGCGCTTCCAATTTCCTCAACTATGGATCTTCTGCGAGGCATTCATAATTCTGCACACTTCTATCGCTCAATTGTTTGCACTCTAAGGCGAGGGCCTTGATCCTTCCAACTGCGTTCTTAGCGGCTTCCTCCCTCTGATCGTGCACTTTCTGCAGAGTGCTCGGTGCTACTTGGATCTCCAACTGTGTTATCCTCACTTGATGTTGTTGTATGGCCTCAGTGAGCTTCACCACTTGAATATCAACTGATTCTTGTTCCTCCTGTGCCAAGCCTGGCATAGAGTGAAGTGATTTATTCACCACTTCTTTGACCACAGTTTGTTCTGCGAGCAACTGGTCCTTTTCTCTCTGTATCTTCGCTTTGTCCTCCTCAAGCATCACTCAAAACCCATCTTTCTCATTCTCATAGGCGATTACGCGGTACCGCACAACTCGTAGTTTCTCTAAGAAATCCTCTTTCTATTGCTTCAAGGCTTTTGTAACCTTCTCCTTTTCTTCTTGGATTTTCTAAAGTCGAGCCTTTGTCACATCTGCAAGTCTTCTTAATTGGGCAGGGTCATCCCCCAATTTTGCAACCTATGAAGAAGAAGGCGCAGTAGGTACTGGGTGGACAGATAGAATATCCTGTTGTATGTCCTTCAGCTCCTTCTCGACCCTTTCATACAACTCTCCCTGCTTTGCTCCATATCTCTACAAGAGATCTTTGGACGCATCCACCATCGCTTTGCGGACCAAGCCAATGTCATCCTATGTGAGCGTGGCCTCTAGTTGGGGCTTACTGGCACGGGTCTTCTTTCTTGCTAAAGGTTTATACGAAGAAACCTTCCTCTTCTTTGGTGTTTTTGTCTCGGTAGGGGGATCCTTTGGCTCTGTAGATTCACCTTCTCCTTGTTTTTCTCCATCATCTCCTCCTCCTTCTCCATGTACTTCGTCTCCTCCTCCCGGTGGGCCAGATACATTTTCTTCCGAGGTGTTGTCCTCCTCATCAATATCTATATTCTGAACTTCCTCCTTTTTCTTCTTCTTCTTCTTTGCGCTGGACTATCCTGCATGCTCGACCCGGGTAACTAGGGGGATTCCTATGATGTCAGGGTCAGAGAGTTTTGCATCATCAACTAGTACAAGGAACTCCTCCGACCATTCCTTCATGATCTGATCCATGTCCTCATCCGTCAACTTGTAATAGGACAATAACTCTTCCTTGCTCTCATCTCTACACACAGTGATATAGATAAAATGTCGATCTGCTCAGAACTTAGCTAGTGGTCTGTACTGGTGTAAGTTGCATGGTGTCATGCACGGAAATGACTTGATGGAAAACTTCAGTTGTTGATAATATGCATGGAACACAACATTCGACTGCCATTACTTCGACATGTAGCTTGTATACCATAATGTAGAAAATCTAGTTGCTAATGGCTCTGATGGTTCAATTTTTGGAAAGGTTTCTCCCTCAAGCATTTGCCAAGCAACAAATGCAATCAACATGAGTAGCCATCTGAAGTGGAACTCGTATCCCTGATCCTGCGCTTCGTGACAGTCTTTCTCAAGTTTTTTGATGAGGTAACTTGCCCAATTCATTTGCATTCCCTCCATGCATTTGCCTGCGAGGTCCACCATGGACTCGGTGACCTGTGTGGGGCGATTCTTTCTGACGAGCTTGTCAGCTTGTTGACGGGCGAAATCGACCGTCCGTCAATTGAGAGAGTGGAACCGGTCCGGGGTTGTCTAATAACCCAAGCCATTTGGGATGAACCACCCTGACGGGTTTAGCGGCTCCATTAGCCGATCTAAGGTCCTAAGAAAATAAAAGAAAACTAATCTAAACTTACTGTTAAAACTAATCTAACTAAAAGAAAACAAACTAAACTAAAACTAACTAAAACTAACTATTAAACAAACTAAACTAAAACTAATTATTAAAACAAACTAAACTAAAACTAATTATTAAAACAAACTAAACTAAAACTAACTATATATATATACAATCTACTAACTAATTAATTATCTAACTACTAACTGTAATATAACTTATTCACAAAATGTACAGTAATCTACAATTTACAGATTTAAATAAAACCTGAAAAACTCGTTTGTATTTTTCCCTAAGACAGTGAAAGATATTTTTTGTTGATTTTATAATTTTATAAACAAGAAATAAAACAGAAAACTAACTAAACTAAACTACTAATATACTAATTCTAATTACTAATCTAAACTAAAACATATATCTAATAAACTACTAATAAATATACTAAACAAATAAATGACAAGCTGACCTGGAAACGCTCCAGATTTGTCCTGTGTATGATGACTTTTAGCAGATCGGAGGGAGGAAACCCGCACCAAATAATCCAGAAGCTTCTCGTAAATGATAGTTGCAATGCTCTTCAAGTGTGTTTATAAGACAAACAAGACATAAAAATAACAACAATCATATGATTTATAAATCTCTACAATTAGGTAAACCAGTATGCAAAGACTTATACAAAATAATTCAATTGATGAAGAAGAGAAATCTGTCATTCATGAACTGAATCAAATAATTGTTGTATTTTTAGGTAGTAAAAGAAATCAGATATGGATGAGACATTAATTAAATTATATCATTTTGCAAAAGACTATGATAGCTAAAGTAGTCACTAATCAAATGCAAATTGATAAACATAAACATGAAACAAAAGATTGATATTATGAAAAGAGAAAGCTGTAGCAGAACATCAACTTCTGTCTCCGTTTGTATTAAAAATCCATAGCCTGGTTCTCCCACAAGTGAGGATGATGCTTATTACAAAAATAATAAGTATTTATAAGTTTTTCCACAGTGTAAAACCTCCCTTTGGAAGTTATCGAACAATTTACATAAGATCTGGGAAGATATCCCAAGTTTAACTAAACTAGGAAACTAAAATAAAACTAGACACACAAATATCCTCTAGACTGTCCATCAAATCCCATGTAATTCGAATTCACCTGAAAAGGACCAAAAATGAACAAGTTAGAATGATATTTGTTAAAGAAAATAATAAAAATCTAAATCTATAGACCTAGCTACAGAATCTTGCGATTCTGTAGCTGGTTTAAATAAGACACAGAATCAACATTGAGATCAATTCAAATCATATAAAGAATTAAATTCGATTTATCATCCAATGGCTGTTTGAAAACGAATCAATGAAATTGAAATTGTTTTACCATTCGAAATCAAATAGGATCAAAATATATCAACTGGATAGAGAGATAGGTGTGCTCTATTTTGTTTGTTATCATAAAATCGGGCGATAAAATCATATGGAACAACAATGAAATCGTTTCATATCCAATCGAAATCGATATAATCAAACAAATCACAAGTAATTGTTAAACTGCCTTATCAACAAGAGATACGATCGCAGCCAAATAAGATCGTATACAATTCATTGCAACTGCATTAACAAAGCAAACAACTCATACCACGAGTGGATTAACCCAAAATTGGCGCGCAAATCCATTCAAGTGAAATCATAACCGGATCAATCAATTGGTAACAGAGTTCGTAAGAATTGGTCGATCGTTTGCTATTGAAAATCGAGCAAACAAGATTGATTGACTTTGATAAAAATCATTACAATCAAAACGAATTATAATCGGATTTGACCAATTCGTTTTACGAATTCAAAATCAAACAGAGCAACAAATACAATCCGAATTTAACTCATAAAACAATCTTGCCAACTCAGAGTAAGAATGAATCGAACAACGAAGGTTTTCACATAGTCATTACAAATCAAAATCATTCCACGATTCGGGCGTGAATATCGTTTGCACAGGCTTTTCGTAAAAACAATGTTTCCGAAAAAACAGAGTGGTTCTTTCAACATTAAAATCGAACAGAGTTGTATTTCAAATTTGAAAATTATATGACAGAGCATATCGTAATCAACAAAATTATTGGAATTCATTCATAGCATATGAATCATAACGAAATCAAATCCAAACACGATCGCATTCTAAATTGAGCATGAAAAATCCTCCTGTTCGGAGCAGATGCAAAAACGAATTCAATCGCAAGAAAATCAACAATTTTGTTAACTCAAACAGGCAAGCCAACCAATCAAATCCAAACGAAGACCACTTAAATCCAATAAAAATCTATCGATAGATATACTGGGAATGATCAAATCATATATCAAATCGAAATTTCTTTTTATTCAAAGAAAAACTATATATATGATGCACACATTATAACAGAGCCATTCAAAAGCAGAATTCAAATCGTTATATCAACATGTTCACTCACAGAACTAAAATGATTTTAAAATCCATACTTGTACAACGACGAGACGACTTGATCATGCCAATTTGGAGTTGATAACTGCCGTAGCCGATTCAACGTTTTTGAAAAGGATCGAGCCTGTTGTCTTCTGTTTCTTATCAATTGCTTGGAGCTAGTTTCTTTGATTGGACAACACTGCAATTTGATCTTCCAGCGATTGAATTTTCGATTGGAGTATGGGAACATCAATGTAGTATTGTTCCAACCATAAATCACATTGGTCACAGGAAGACTGTGTAGGGTTTGAAAGAGCAGGCGAGGGTTTGATCACATTGCTGAGGGTTTCGTTAGGCAATTTAATCCCTGGGTAATTAGGATCGTTCCTTAGGCAAGGGGGAAGATTCGACATGAAATCGTAAGGTGGCTCGGGACATAAACCTTGCAAGTAAGGGTATTCGCTGGCTAAGAAACGTTCCACATCAGAGTCAGAATCCTCACTTAGGACGATAGGGTTTGTCTCGGCAGAGGGTTTAGGTTTGTTTCGGGCCATCCTTGAAATCAAACGAGCGTTCTTTTTACCCTTGGCATTAGCAGTAAGGTTTGCCTTGGGATTTTTGCTCACAGGCTTTTCAATAGTCTTGGCCTTGTCAGTTCTGATGTCTGGTAAGTCAATAGGAGGGTTGGCCGAGGGTTTAGGAGAGGGCAATAGGATATGGAAGGGTGCAGGAGGCTCGGCCTTGGTTTCAATTACCACAGGCTTGTCAAATGGGACATGGTCTATATCCTCAAAACCATTACGGGTGATGAAAGCCCTCCAACTATCACCGTGCAAACTCAAAAGATAAACAACGATAAGTTTGATAAGTCCATGGTGGAACAGGCTACTGTCAACCTTCTGCCTTTTAAATTTTTTCAACATTTTATATAGGCTTCGATGAAAGTAAAATGGCATATTCAACGAGTATCCCATAAAAATCATTAGCAAACACAGGTGGTAGAGGAAAACAAGTCCGTATCGACCTTCACAGGTCACGAACTGCTTGACAACCATCAAAGTATCATGCCATCGTGGTTTAAGTGCAGAGATGGGCATACCTCTGTCACAAGAGGTGACTTTGCGCGAGAGGAACAAAAGTGTCCATGGCACCTCCTCGACCTTACAATTCTTAAACCAACGATGTCCTGCGGCAGGTAACCCTGTAGCAGAGCTAATAAATTTCTCATCGATTTCTAACTGGATATCACCCACCTTGGCTCTACAGCCATCGAAAGTCATGGCGAATTGTCGTGATACACAGAGATTAAAACCCTCAAATCATTGCATGAAGGTGAGCCATCCATTTTCCTCCAAATCTTTGCGGGCATTGTCAAACATTAACAGGGCCTGGTTGCCATTTGGCTCGATTCGCATGGCTGGTGCCATGGAGCCGAGCACATGGTAAGTCGAGGGTTTGGATTGAAACCACACACAGGAGTAGAGCTACCTGAGCTAACAGAAGTGAACGGTGAAGGGATAGGCATAAATGCCATCATGCGAAGGTGGTGGAGCTTATCTTTTCCATGAAAAATAGTAATTGCCAAAGTACAACTGTCGATTTACATAGTTGTTCAATCCTATCATAGTAGTTCAACGATCATATCAACTGGTCGACCAATGAAACACATGGTGAGTGTATAAACCAATGCGCAAAATCAAAGTTATGTCAAAGTTTTTGAACCATTAATATACAATTCAAAATCAATATCAAAACGTTTAACCCTACGCCAACGTATCAACTCAGATCGATAGTTTAACCAATGTGTCGATGAGTATTCATATAATCAACAAGCCAATAGTTACAAACATAGGCATTATAAAAAGATATGTATGAAAGATTTAAACATAATACCCATGTATCCTATGAAACTAAAGGTCAAGCAAGTCAAATAAAATGCAAATCCAAATGCCAACGCATTACAAACTTAATAGAACCAAATTACACAATCAATCGAAGCATGAGTACCGATCAAAGGATCTTGCCAGCTGCATAATGATAAGTAAGCGCAATAAGCATATCGATAAGAGAGATAATGACTGTTCAGATAATGATCGAAATGCGACTTTGAAAGACTAAGTTTTCACACTTACATTCGTGAAAACAAAACGAAGATAAATGTGTAAATGTCGTAAAAAATGAAAGTGTCGTTGATTTAAAAATTGCGACGAAAGATTGATGTTTACAAAACATTGGTGTAGGCAGCTTATAAGACAATGGAAAAAGTGAATTGGCTGCCAACAATGGCGACACACTGGTCGAAGCAGTTATCTCTGTCAAAAGAAACGAATTCAGATTAGGACAGTAAAGATAATTCCAACTCAAAAGTAACAACCAAAAAATTGTATAAACATCATCATTAACCAATTTTTCCAGCGACGTTTCAAAAGATGAAAACTGATAACAATCTTAAGATCAACATGTCACGATATTAAAGATAAAATATTCAATATTGTTGGCATAGCCACTGCTGCCAGCAGGCGTCCATAGCCTCGACAGGGTTTCCATTTAACCCACTCTGACATCTGTATCCTGCCAAGAAGTTCTGGATCAGAAAAAAGGACATTAAAGAGGTTTCCTTTTTTGCAAATTTTCATATACCCGACATTGCTTCGCTGCTAGCGGGCCTATTCAGTACCCCGGTGAAGTTGTCTTGGTGCCATGCATGCATTTACCCGCTGCCAGCAGACCTATTTAGCATCCCGACGGGTTTACAAGCACTTCCCACAGCTCTTATTCATAATTTATTTTGTTTTGTCTTTTCATAGATATATAGTTGAGCAGGGTGACGCAAAAAATCATGATTCTTTAACATATTTTTTCAGAGCTCAGCTGAATTTTTTAGACTGTCCATTATTTAGATCCAGAGATGTTTTATTTGCAAAAACAACTTCCTAAGACAAGGAGACATCTTCTGAGTCATTCCTTTACGGAATAGGGACAGCGCAAAAAGGTAATGGATGATCATGACGAACTTTACTCAGAGATCGAAATCAGTAAACTTCTTTCAAACAACAGACTTTTCCAATACAGATATAAATTTTAGAAATATACCATTGATGTTTGTACAAATTTTTCAGAAGTTATTTCAGTAAAGGAAATTTCTTTTATCTTTGTATGAATAGCTCAGTGTACAGGTATGTGCATGTTCAAAAACACAAACTGAAAAATTCAAAGAAAAAATCAAAAACCAAAAGCAAACAAGAAAGCATACAAAAATCAAGATATGTACATAATATACAAGGGTATAAATCAAGCAAAGTATCTCTTCAGGGCTTGGTCATTCACCGGGTAGGTGTCAAGCTGCCCTTCAAGATTCTGCAATCGAAAAGAACTGGGACCCAACTTTTCAACAATTAAAAATGGTCCAAGCCACAGATTTTGAAATTTTGTGTGTTCTCCCTTTCCTTCGCGTGGTTTGTCCCACTTCAAGACGAGATCACCTACTTCAAAATTCCTATCAGAAGCAGAATTAGAATTGAACCAGCTTTTAACTAATTGCTGATTTTGATCTAACTTATTCTTAGCTTGGGCTCTTACTTCTTCTAGCTTCATCAAAGCGTTAATCCAGTTTTCTAGAGGGGGACAATCTTTTTCTTGAACTTTCTGTGACAACTGAAGCGAAGGAAGAAGAATGTGAGGTGGCAGAATTGCTTCTCTGCCATACATGAGAAAAAAGGGGGAGTTACCTATAGCATCTTTTGGCATTACCCTATCATCCCATACTGCGTTAAGAAGCGCATTGTGCCAATTTTTGTGATTTTCAACCACCGTTCTCTTGATTATTTTGATCAAGTTCTTGTTCGTTGATTCTGCCAATCCGTTGCCCTGGGGGTAATAGCTAGCATAATACTTCAACTTAATTCCCTTTTCCAAAGAGAACTTGGTCATCTTAAGAGAGGAAAAGTAAGAAGCATTATCAAAAACTAAACAGTCAGGGATACCGAAGCAAGTGACGATGTTCGAATTTAGAAAGGCAATAACCTGACCAGTGTTGACAATTCTTAACGCAGCAACTTCAGACCATCGATTAAAATAATCCGTGGCTATCACAATAAACTTGTGCTATTGCGAGGATGGAGGGTTAATAGGACCTATGATATCAAGGCCCCATTGCTGAAAAGGAGAATCTACCGTAACGGGTTGCAAGGGAAAGGCTGGTTTTTGTAATCGCCCTGATGCTTTCTAACAGGTGATGCATTTACGACACAAGGCATGGGCGTCTCTAAAAAGTGTGGGCCAGTAATAACCGACTCGTAAAACCTTATGAGCAGTGGTGTCACCACCAAAATGACCACCAACTTCTCCTGCATGCAACTCTATCAAGACCTTCTCTGCTTCGTCTTTTTCAAGACAACGCATCAGTACACCGTCAAAACTTTGACGAAACAGGATACCATTAACCAGATGAAAGGAGGCAGACTTTAATCTCAACGCTCTTCTCTTAGCGGGGTCTAGGTGACGGGGGGCTGACCCATGTTCAAGACAGTATCTTATATCGTTGTACCAAGGAATAACATGGTTTTACGTGCAACATATTAGACTTTGTTTGCTTTGTCCTAGGTTTGACGTATCACTTTCTTCTTGCTGTCCTGACTCCGAATCAACAACCAACTTACATAACCTTTGACCTCTCACAATCTGAGCTGGGGTGATTTCTAAGTCATACTCCTACAAAGAAGTGACCCAGTTGGCTCTCTTTTCTCCTAGTTCCTTTTGGACTAACAGGTTCCTTACGACTGGGTAAGGGACAATGACTTTCGTCCTTGACTTCAAAAGATAGGATCGAAAATGCTTAACAGCTTTGAAAACAACGTAGGCTTGCCGATCAACCGCTGGGTAATTAAGTTCAACGCCTTTGAAAGAGGAGCTTATAAAGGCAATGGGTACTTCGTTGTTTTCAGCATTCTTTTGGGTTAGGACGGTAGCATAGGAATGGTCATAAGAAAAAGTGTAGAGTGTAAAGTCTTGTGAAAAATCTGGGCTCATGAGAGACGGAGCGTCTATTATGGCCTTCTTTATCGCATTAAAATCTTGGTTTTCTAGGGGTCCCCAGTGATATTGGGTGTCTTTCTTAATCAAGTTCTGTAAAGGCATGACCATTTCGGAGAAACTGGGGACAAATCTTCTCACGAAGTTAATCTGGCCTAAGAAAGACTACATGGACTTTTTGGATGTAGGAGGGGGAAGTTTCGCGATGACTTGAGTCCTTTCGGGGTCAATAATCATCCCTTCACTAGACACAATGAATCCTAGGAGTTTACCCTGTTCTACTGCAAAGATGGATTTTTTGGGGTTCAAGGAGATGTCGTATTTACGACATCGCAGTAGGACAGCTCGTAAGTGAGCTAGCTGAACGTTTTTGTTTTTAGAAAACACAGTCACATCATCTAAGTAAACTACAACGGACTAATTGATTAAGCCTCGGAAAGCAATATCCATTGCTCTCTGAAAGGTAGCACCAGCATTAATCAATCCAAAGGGCATTTTACGATAAGCATAAGTGCCCCACGGAGTATGGAAGGTGGTTTTTAGTTGGTCTGGTGGAGACATCAAGACTTGGTTGTATCCAGAGAAACCATCCAATAAGGATAGCCTCTCGGAACCAGATACCTGTTCAAGGATCTGTTCCATAGGTGGGACAGGATATTTGTCTTTATCAGACGCTCTATTAAGGTTGCAGAAATCGACGCAAAGTCGAATTTCCCCATTTTTCTTCTGGACTGGGATGAGGTTGGAAACCCACTGAGTGTGTCTAACAAGAAAAATTATTTTAGCATTGAGGAGCTTATTCAATTCTTTTTGAACGGTCGGTTCTAGTTTAGGGTGCATTTTTCTCAGTTTTTGTTGGAAGGGTAAGGTTTGGGGCTTCATCGGGATGACATGCTGTATGATATTAGGATCAAAAGTCTTAAGGTCATCATACATCCATGCAAAAACATCTTTAAATTCTTTAAATAATTTAATGAATGCAACTTTTTCTTGTCGAGAACATCCCAAGCCTAGATTAATGCACTGAGGATTTTCATCGGTTCCTAAATTTACTTTTTCATAAGATAATGAGGAACTATTGGTTTTATAGTTGACCGTCTTTTTAAATTTATCTTGAAAATCATAAAACTTCTCCAATCTAACTACAGATTTTGGGATCGATTTTACCATATCCGATAGAGCTTCAGGAGTTTTTGGATCAATTATAACCGTAAAATCGTGCAAATTGTTGTCATGCATGCGTTCATCTATCACTACGCCTTGAAAGGTTTCTTCCATGTGCAGAAAGATGATAATCTGTTGATCATCGTCAAATACTCTCCAGTTCATGATGTTGTCGGGAACGCATGGCCGAAACGACAGCTCAACTGAGAATGTGTCTGGGGATAAGCCTTCCGCAGAAAGAAGTTTAGAAGCTACATTAGCTAATAAATCTGCTTCAGAGTTATTCAACCTAGGAATGGAATTTATATTGAAAGCAGGAAATTTACTCATTAAGTTCCATACCTCCGACTGGTAGCTTTTGAGATGCGGAGAAAGACAGTGGATAGAATCTCTTACCTGTCTAACCACTATTTCAGAGTCACCAAAGACGGTTAAATTTTGAATGTTCATATCCAAAGCTTCTCTGAGACCTTGCAGCAAAGCCTCATATTCTGCAGTATTGTTAGTACATTCAAATTCCAACCTACATGCTATCAATGTTTTGTTACCTGCCAGATCGATAATAACGCAGCCTGCTCCGGCTCCTTCTTTGGACTTTGACCCATCAAAATACAGAGACCAAATTTTATTTGCATCGGGTACATAGGATTGTTGTGTGGAAGTTGCCAGCTACATAGATGCTAAAATCTCGAACTTTTATTTTGGATTGGTGATCGGTGAAACCTCGGCCATGAAGTTGCCAAAGAAGGTGTCCATCCCTTGTACTTCAGGTGAATCAGTAGGAGGTGTATACGGTTCGTTGGGTCATTCAAATCTGTGACCGTGAACTTAAGGTAACGCTCACGATTCACTCTGATTTTATTAGGCTTTCCATTCTCTGGAAGCCATAGATGGGACCAATCTGTAGCGAAATAACCATGTAGCTGCTCCGACCAGTCCTTGCTCAAAAACATACCATACACTTCCGAAATATCCACAACAATTATATCAATAACTTGATGAACCTTTGGGTTAGACGATAATCTAATAAGCACATTTTTTAGTTCGCCTATAACATTGACATTTGTCCGATCAAGTTGTATGATTTTTAAAGTCGATGGTTCAACTTCAGCGTTAATTTTCTGGCATACAGACCAAGGCATCACATTGGATGATGCCCCTGAGTCTATCATACAATTATGCACATTTCTATTAAATATCTCGAAAGTTAATAGGAAAGGAGGTACATTTTTGCGAGTACTAAGAGTAGTAGCTTGTGGTTTTTTACTCGTAGTTTCTAAGGCTACTTTATCTACATTATTTACATTATTTACATTACTTACAGGAAGGCTTCCTTTATCTTGAGGATCAGGACTGTTTTTAGTGGAAGTCTTCTGGGGAGTTTTACTTTGCACAACCTTGTTACCATTAGAATTACCATTATTGCCATTTTCTGAAATATTTTGCAACATTTTTTGTAACAAAAACAGAAACTTCAATAACTCATAGATAGAAATGTTAGCCCTTAACTTTTTAAGATCTTCAACAACATTATAATCTAAGTTGGGGTTAACATTACTCTATTTAGGTTCAACTGATTTAGATTGCTTCAGAGGCGAAGTTGTAGTGTTTTCGGAAGAAGGTTTATTTGAAGTCTTACTCCTAGTGTTATAAGGGTGAACTGTCTCGAAGTTGGCTTGGAAGATGCTATCCGAGAAATATCCAAAAATGTTTGGAGAAGACTCTTCTTCTTGAACTGTCTCTGGTTCAACTACCTCCTCAAGAATCTCAGGAGGCATCAAGTTATCTTGGGCTTCTAGAATTGTTTGAAGGGCACATTGCAAACTTTCTAGATTTAGGCCTTTGGTGGTTGGATTAGGTCGGTTGGTAGGAAAAGGCTTTCAGAAAGGAGGTTTGTAGGGCCCTTTACTTGAGGAAGCTTCTTCGGTTTCCCTTTTTAAGTCTATAACTTGATTTGATAGTTTTTGAACAACTTTGGTTCGGTTTTCCAACTCAGAGCTTTCAGGTTGTGTTTTACTTTGAGTGGGTCTGGGGAGTATTTCAATCTTCTTTTTGGAAGATGAAATAGTCTCAGTTTCGTTGCTAGAAGAATCTTTAAGACTAAGTATGTCTTTTTCAATCTGGCTAGCCTCCTCAAAGGCCTCTAACAACGTGGCTTTCTTAGATCGTTTAACCCAAATAGCTATACTCTGATGCAAAGATTTAGTGTAGTATGCTATTATAAGACTCTCAGAAGGCATAGAATCTGCAGGGATTCGGTTTTTGAGCGTTAAGAACCTTTGATTAAAGTCTTTAAATTTTTCTTTTGGATTCATTTTTAAGCTTGAAAGGTCCATGACTAGGACTTCCGGAGGCTTACCATCTCCGAACTTTTCCAAAAAGCATGACTCAAACTTTTCCCAAGACACGATGGTATGGGGTTGCTGGGCAAAGTACCATGTGGATGCATTACCCTCGAAAGTATACGAGAACAACCTACAGACAACGTATTCATGTTCAAGATTGCGGAGTCTTATGGCTAACATAAATTTTTTGATATGATCTTCAGCTATCTGTTTTGAGTCAGGGTCAAACTTGGGAAGCCATTTCTCCGTGTGTTTTGGTAAAGGATGCTAAGCTCCAGGTATGGCTACGACATCCTGGTCCAACCAGGGTCTAGCAGGGTTGTTCTGATTTTCCATTGGGGTAGTGGGTGTGGAAGGCTGAGAAGGTGAATCGCCTTCATCACAGGAATCTCCTCCAGAAGAGGAAGGAGATGATGGAGGTGGTGAATGAGGTATCCCAGATCCTCCTGCAATAGGATTTAAGTTTGGATCTGTAGGATTCACAGTGAGGTTATTGTCACCTAATTGTTCTCTGATATCAGAGAAGTCCAAAGGTTGACCCCATAGACGGTTTGGTTGCCTCAAATGGGATAAAGCACTATCTATTTTAATAAGAGATTGGCAGACAATCTCTTGTATATCACCACCTGTAGGATTAGGGGTTGCTGGCTCAACTGTGATCTGTGGATCTTCAGTTGAAGTAGTTGCTGTTTGAAGGGGAATATTATCGTGAGAACGATTTCTAGTCACTATAGGTGAGCGACTAGGGGGTGGAGGAGTCTTGCGACCACCTCGTGCCATTAATTAATTTCAGGCCCTCCTTCTAGCGCCATTTGTTGACGGGCGAAATCGACCGCCCGTCAACGGAGCCGCTAAACCCGTCAGGGTGGTTCATCCCAAACGGCTTAGGTTATTAGACAACCCTGGACCAGTTCCACTCTCTCAGTTGACGGACGGTCGATTTCGCTCATCAACACAGCTATGAGTTGGAAAGTGAGGCACACTGCACCATCCTGGATAGAGACTACCTTGTAGCCTCACTTTCCCTTTTCAACTTCGTTGTATGCCTCCTTGATGCACTGTGCCAGGGAGCGGTTCGAGGCCTTCCCTGGGTAAAATTGTTGAGGGTCGGGTCCCTTCATGCTTAATCTTGTAATCAAGAGGATCAACGTCGTATCCCCAGTAACCATTTTTTGGCACAGGGGCGGACCCAAGGTTCAAGACTTCAACAACGCACCAACAAAACCCTAACTACGGACCCTTTCGACAACACCTATGAAGCAGGCGAAGTCTCACCCGAGGTAGAGGGAGGGGGGTTACATGACTCAGGTATCTGTAACCAAGCTGGGACATAGATATGTGATTATAACATTCTATAGAGAACGTAGGAACAACATGCATCAACCCATTAGTCTTATTCACATTGCATATCAAACCCTAAGTACAGGTCGGCACAGTACCAATGAAAACATACACATCACACTTAGCATCATAAGTTAGATCTATCACATTCAACATAAGAAAAGCACTAAGAATTCATAGATCTATCTAACATACATAATAACAAAATCACTAAGCAGATAAATGGAAAACGTAACATAGCACAAAGAAAACCATCGACACAAGATATATGTGGTTCACCCTAGCATGGGGCTACATCCACCAACTGCTTCATCTTCTTTATTATTATTCTAAATCTCTTACATTCATCTTCTCTTGTGCACTAAGCCACAGATCCAAGCTTCGCATAGGATAGGAGATCTGCATGCTAAGCGCCAGATCCTCCTTCCCAAAACTAGGTCACTCCACAAATCCCACTTCTCTATCTAGCACAAAGCCTGACATACACATTCTATTGCACTAAGCAACCCAAAACTACTTGCACTTAGCCTTGCAAGCTATTGACTTCTTTCTACATTACATTCTTACTTATTTATACTTTTACACTTTCTTACAAAAAGGCCTAATCATGGGTAAACCCATGGGCCGAAATCCCATAACCCATTACAAAAACCCTAAGGAACCCTTTGCTGGGTACACAAGCCAACAAAACAAGTGAGATATGTGATTTCATCTCCGCTCGGGCGCTCCATCTTCGACTAGCCCGTCGAAGTCCCAAAAGTGGTCCTAACCCGACCAAGGTTTCCTCAAAACTTGGTCGAGGGCCAACAATTGTTGAGCCCAAAAATTGTTTTTTAGGGCCTCAAAATGGCCCCAGAAGTTTGGGACCCAAAAAACTGTAAAAATACTTCCAAAATGGAAACTATTATTTGAGCCAGTGGAATAGGTGGGTGGCCACTGATATCCACCTCAATCAAATAAGAAAACCAATAACTTGAGAAGAAATAGGGATACCTTGTACCATAAAATTATTGCTATTGTAATTAGAGTTTTATATATCATGATGTTAGCGCTAGAAGTCAACTCGAGACTGCTATTGAGTTAAGCCTAGCACACCTTGTTTGAAAATGTCTAATATGGGTTTTAAAATGGATAAATCCTTGCTTGATTTGAAAGGGGATGATGATCTGATTTGTTAAGATCACTTACCTAAGTGCAACAAGTCAAGTAAACAAAACCGATGGCTAGAGTTTTAATATTTTAAGTGATGTGATTGAGAGAAGGGGAAAAACAAAAACTGATAAATACACCAATAAAAAATCTTGTCTTTAATGTATTTATGCAGCAGAGGAAAAAACCTTTATCCATAATTCATTCTAAATAAGATTTAAGGAGGAAAACACCAATGTGGCAAAGATTACTAAAACCATTTAAAGAAACCTTCTCATCACAAAAATCATTTGTCATAAGCTCATATAACATCAACTAAGTATCCAGAGGAAAACATGAAGATGATAACTAAAGAAAGATAACAGACTAACCATCAATTTCATTAGAAATTGAAGTCTTTACACATGCAATATAGATCAAAACAATCTTTAGAAATACAATATCAAGCCAAAAACAGGTATTCATCCCTTTATTATTCTACATGATTTAATATATAGTGTTCTGAATTAGTTACATGTACTTATGGTTGATCTTGACCATCGGGGATAACTCAAAACCAATCCCTAGAAAAAATCAAAATGAATTTCAACCTTTGACTGTTGATATACAAATTAATAACAGATTACAAAAAACTTCCTAATATCAAGGCAACATCCTTGCACAAAACAATTTTTGCTTGACTTGTTCTCCATTCGGATGATAACACTGCAACGTCCTCTTTATCTCTTCCCAGATATATCTGATCTTCAAATATCCATACGAATCCGTCCTTTGACAACTCAATCCTGGTGCTCAATCTACATTGATCTTCGTATCCCATTATAGACTTTAGATCCGAAAAGGTGTATAGCTCCATAACACGATCCATAAGATGCTAGCATAGGTATATACCTTACAAAAATATGAAACTGGGTGAGATTAGCAACAAAATTGGCTACTACAGGTGTTCCTGTAAAGCCCCTATTTTTCTGTGTGCCCAGACTGCAGATAACAATAACAAAAAGAAGCATGATACCTTAAACACGAGAAACAAAAAGGTTATCTCATATTCCATCATCATAAATCACAACTTTAAGATTTTTCATTTGGGGTAGAATTCTCAAATTGTCAAATCTCCATGAAAAACTGATGTGACTGCTTCATCTAGTAAATCCAAACTATCCTTTATGGTCTGCTTGGATTGAGATATAGTTTTCATTCTTGTGGTATTACCCCTTCAAATCCAATCCTAGGGTTTGAGCCTCTCACATTCTTCTTACCATGTTTTCTGGCAGGGACTCTGTTAGTGTCTGTAGGTGTCTTTTTATTCATTGTCAGACTTCCCTTTTTAGATTTGTTCCTCTCGGGATTAATTACATGGATTTTATTACTAGTGGATGGATTCTCCAAAGGTTTAACAGGCTCTTCATCAATGATGGTGACCTTCTTTGTGATAACAGGTTTATACACTGCTTTAGACTTCATCCTGAACTTTTTTTGTGGCCTTGTGCTTCGTTTCCTTATCAAAATTATATACTTAGCAACATTATCTTCAGAGGATCTTGAGGCACGAGGAGTAATATTTGAGATAGGATCTTTAGCCTGTATGAGATCTTCAAATGCTTATTTTATTTCAAGTTGTTGATCTTCCATGAAAACCCTAGGTTTAGCTAGCCTTTTGGTTCTTCTAGAATAAGTCTTCTGTGCAAAAGGAAAATGATGTTTACCTCCACCTAGGATACGGGAAGACCCTACATCTACTTGTTGGCTAGTTGGAGGAGCTTTCACAAGCTTATCTGAAGTATTTGAACGAGCTACCCTTTTTCTCTTCTTTGAAGTAGTTGGTTGATTGGCGCTAGATGGAGTTTCTTATTCAGGCTTAGCAGCATTATCATGTGATTGTGCAGCAGAAGGATGCACTTTAATCTCAAAACCTGAATGGATAAAAAAANTAGCCCAGCTTTGACAAGTACTTTAGTCAAGCCCTGATGATAAATTCCGTGAAGAGGGGTTTTGGGGTTTTCTTGGACCTTCATTGCCATCTTGTTGAGATCCCTCAAGAAATAATAGGGTAGATTCATTCTCTTAATTCATGCCAGATGAAGTAGAAATCATAGATGAAATAAAAATACAACAAAATAGCACCCCTCATAGGTGATGAATATTTTAAGCATTAGTAAGGCTTCCATCCATTCATCAACAATCAATTTATTTTTAAACCACTTTTCTCCATTAGTCGAGAGTTTGCAAGAAGCTATTATGGAATTCTCCATAACCTACATGACCAAGTTTGCAATTTGGGCCCTTTGTCCATTGAAACTCTCCACAAATGCCATGGCTGTAGCATAATGATGAACATACAACTTAGTACAAAAAAGACACCAATGTGCCCGATCAAAAATGTGGCAACTATCTTCATAAGCCTCCATGATCTCAGGCCCTTCGGGTTCTTTCCTATTCACATGTCCACCTTTACCCATTTGCGCAACTGCGACCATAAGACTAGACTCTTGGCTATAAAGAAGGGATATGTATGATTTGTAATGAGAATAATAGGGGATCTACTGGATCTGTGGGTGCAAATTCAAATCGACCACCCGTTGTAGGTAACGGATAATGTGTCAGTTTTGAAAATATGTTTTTTGAAAAACCTCATCTGTGTAACCTTGTAGACAACTAATGTGTATAAAAGAAAAGACAACCCATCTTCACATGCTATGGCTGACAACTGGTACTTTCTAATTGTTTTTCATACTCATGAACTTTACAGTACAATCCACAACTTCCACGACTCTCCAAGTTACTTGAAATCATCACAACCAGGGACATGTGGAAGTTCCTATAGCGCTAAGCCAAATTTGTGCTTTTGCATTCTTGGGAGGATTAGACTTTGAATCTGCATCTTACTAAGTTAAATAATCATGAAGTATAGATGCTGACATGACTTATGAATCAAATGAAAATATTTGAAGCCAAGTGATGTCATCAAGCAATCACTTAAACATGTGTATAATTCCTTATGTCCCATCTCACAAAACTAATTCCATCTCATTCATTCGATCTAGCATTATTTTAATCCCTTTAAGGTGGGTTATTAAACCTTTAACAACATAATGCTAAAGATTTATAACTTATACTAAATTTGAAATGAAAAGTGGGAAGAATGAGGAATAAAACAATGTAGAACAAAGTAGGTGTTAACACATTCAATATACAATATCAAATAAAATCACTCTATTCCTTAAAAAGAATTCTAATGAAGAACACCAAAAAATATTGCTAATGTCATAAGAGATTTATATATCATGCAACATACAATATCAATTAAATCACATAATTCCTTAAAACGGAATCTAAGGAAGAAGATTGTAGATGTAACACAAAATAAAGGGTGATTGATTCAAGCTTTCCACGATATCATGCCAGTACACTATATATGTATGAAACAAGTATCTCACATCAACCGGTGAAGTTTTCCACACTAAACACCTACCAAATAACTAATTAAGGGATTGATTAAAATAACATTCATTCCCATGGTACTTTATGGGACCAACCTCATACATGTTATCAACATTGAGAACCAAAACAATGCCGGCAACGTATTTTTATCTTGTTCTATAGAGACTTGATTTTCATGAAGAATTGGATAGACCTTTGGTTAGGTTTGGATTGTTGATTGTGATAACATGTCGCTAAAAAACAAGTCTTTTTTTGAAATTTTATATTTAACCTTGCATTTATCCTGGGAAACCCTCTAGGGGAAGAAAACCCAGCAAAACTTCCTTGATATAGATAGCCATTACAACAACAAGAGATCTCTATGCTAAAACAAAAAGTCCTCTCCCAAGATATGCACCACTCTCTCTCTCCTTTCCCGATAACAGATTAGAACTTGTCTCTCAAATTGAGCAAGTGATTTATATCCAAGTGAGGTGCTAGCCTCCTTTATTTATACAAGTCTAGCACGTGTGAAGTGTCTCTTCACTGGTAGGGCCAACTTCTCCAACTGGGTGGGTAAACCCACCTTTATTATATTTCTAGGTCTCCTTATTAACTGTTGGGGCCGACTTTTTATTCTGCCTATTATAATTGTCTATTGACCAATCCACCAAAGAGGATTTGGTCCTATTACAATAACTGACATTATCAATCCATAATGGGGATTGATCGTATGAATAATATATCAATAATAATAAGAATACTCTTTGTAGTTACAATATTTCAACACTCCCCCTTAACAAGAAGGGTATTCTTCAGCAACATCATGCGAGAGAAAGAGGACAACATCATCAACAACATCAAATGAGAGGATAGCATCATCAATATCATCTTGGCTGGCGTAACTATAAATCATCAAAAGTTTTCTTCATCAGCAACATCATCATTCTCAAAGGAATGCCATCATCATCTACATCAATATGTATAAGTATAAAAACTGATACATCATCATCATCACAGCACAAGGCTACTTCATCATAATACAAGATTGGCTTTACGTCACAGCTATCAAGTTGGAAGCTCAGTGCTTGTCTCATCTCATCGTCTTGATTTATGTCACAGCACTCAAGCTGGAAGCAAGATACTTGTCTTGCTTTACATCACAACCATCAGGTTGGAAGAAGGATACTAGACTGGCTTTACGTCACAACTATCCAACCAGAAGCTCAATGCTAGTCTCATCATATCATCTTGCTTTACGTCTGACAAATCAGTCAGAAGAAAGGAACATCTCATCTTTCTTTATGTCTGACACTGGGTCAGAAGCAAGGAACATCTCATCTTGCTTTATGTCTAACAACTCGGTCAGAAGCAAGGAACATCTCATCTTTCTTTACGTCTGACAACTGGGTCATAAGAAAGGAACATATCATCTTGCTTTACATCTGACAATTGGGTCAGAAGCAAGGAACATCTCATCTTGCTTTATGTCTGAAAACTCGGTCAGAAGCAAGGAACATCTTGCTTTACGTCTGACAACTAGGTTAGAAGAAAGGAACATCATCACATCTTGCTTTACGTCTGACAGCTAGGTTAGAAGAAAGGAACATCATTACATCTTTCTTTACTTCTGAAAGCTAGGTCAGAAGCAAGGAACATCATCACATATTGCTTTACGTTTGACAGCTAGGTCAGAAGCAAGAAACATCATCACATCTTTCTTTACGTCTGACAGCTAGGTCAGAAGCAAGGAACATCACATCTACTCCCCCTTTCGAGGAAGGTCCTTTCGGACTATGCCAAGATTATCTCGGAAGTACTCAAACTTTACACAAGATAGAGGCTTGGTCAACACGTCAACAACCTGTTCATCCGTGCTAATGTACTGGAGCTTCAAGGCTCCTCTCTGTACCATGTCGCGGATGTAATGATAGCATATCTCTATGTGCTTTGACCTGTCATGGAATACAGGATTCTTTGTCATCTTTATGCATCTCTCGTTGTCACATAGAGTCACGGTTTCTCTCATCTCCAAATCAAATAGGCCGGTCAGCAACTTTCGAAGCCATATAGCTTTGCAACTAGCAGAACATGCAGCAATGTATTCTGCTTCCGCTATGCTGAGAGAAATACTAGATTGCTTCCTACTTTGCCACGAGATCATAGTTGATCCCAAACTGAAAC
>JASDQU010438762.1:36640-55435 GCA_032191745.1 Picea mariana | reverse complement strand
TCATAATCTACTCAGTGTTAGTAAAATGTGTGATCAAGGATACACTCTTACGTTTGATTCCCAAAAATATAAAATCAGAGAAAATAACTCAGGAAGATTGGTTGCAACTGCAACAAGAAGACCGAACAACATATACATCCTAGACATGAAGAAACGAGAGAAGACAGAAGCCACACAAAAGGATTGCAAGGAAGAAAAAGTCCCAAAGACCAAAAATAAGGATGAAGTATTATTGAGTGCCACATGTTTAGGGGGAGCAGCCCCAAATAAGAAGGTTACTTTTTTCCATTAAACTCAGGGGGAGAAGCCATAACCTTTGCCATTGATGTCAAAGGGGGAGAGAAATTGGGATCATGATGATAGGGGGAGCATGAGTGTTGCCATTAATGACAAAGGGGGAGATTGTTGGAAGATTGGTTGTTGTCATTGATGTCAACCCTAGTTGTGGGTTTTGGACCACAAGATTGATGAAGGTATTTGGACATGAAGGAAAATGCACATGAAGATACAACACCCATGGATGGATAGTATACATCATGTTGTTTCCAGTAGTATGTGGCATGTCATGTGGATTCTCATGGTTGAGGAGAAATGAATTTTTGAAGATGACAAAGTGAATTGAAGAAGGAAGTACATGTAGGCCATGAAGATAATTAAAGAAAATAATTACAAAATAAGAAAGTGTCAGGTTGGCCCTAATGTTAAAAGGAAGTGAAATAAATGGTATAAATAAACATCATTATACATTCATTTGATATAATTTGTGTAACACCCTGTTTCCCCCAAATTTGTAATTAATCCTAATACAGGAATTACCATGCTAAAGCATGATGAAAATGTGAATGTATGATGTGAATGGACCTTATGAAGAAGGTTGATGAATGTAAATAACATTATGGATTTATATTGTAGGACTGCTGAGAGGGGATGTGCAGAAAAAGAGACCACGATGGCGGTGGAAGGCACCTGGAAAGGTGGCGCTAACTTCCACCGAGAATTAACACCGTATTTGGACTCCACTAGCCCGGAGAACCAAAAGCGGCTCGCTGGCCCCGAATTTAATGTCTCGTAGGCTAGTAGGTGGATGGCTTAATGAGGGATGGGATGGTGAACCGCCCATCCGTAGAATCGTCAGGCCTGACGAGACATGAGGATAATCATGCCACACACAACCTCGCAAGAGGATAAGGCATAAGGTAGAAGCGATTGGGGGGTAGACACGAGGGGAACTCTGGCATTACGCAGAGTGAGTGATAGCAGAGAGGAAGGATTGCAACCTTCGCTCTTGGTCACTGGCAGAGAGAGAGACACAGTCTCACAACATCGTGGTCTCAGCTTGGGGGTGGCTGGTGGTAAATCCGCTGGGAGTCGCTAAGCCTACGGTTGGGTGGAAACGAACACCCCTCTCAGCAGTTGCATAACCCTTGGTGTTATTTCTGATAAGTGTTTTGCCTTTGGCATCTTGAAATATATGTATTCTGATAATTATGCTCATAAGCTGTGAAACTGTGAATGTTTTCATTATAAGAATGTCTGTGTGGTATTTCGATCCGTACTAGTAGTTGTATATTGTATGGCTTGTGTCCTCATAAATTCATTATTTATATGCGTACTGATCTCATTCAGACTTCATGACTGCTTCTCGGGAGGACGATACCCATATCCACCCCAGATAATACCCTGGGTGAACCTCCCCATAGAAATACCTTCCTTGAATAACCCCTCAAGAACCCGGAATGTAAATGTGAAGGTGTAAAGCCTTAGTAACTCTGTATGAGGAGAAACGGTCCTCTTAAAAACCCGAGATGGCATCTTAAGGATGGAATATCGAATCAACAGATGAGACTCCGTCGGGAGATCTGTGGTCACTCACGACCATCAGATCGGAAGGGGAGGAGGAAGTGTTAAGGGCCTTAACCCTGATAGGTGGTGATCGACAGATGAGATTCCGTTGAGAAATCTGCGATCCCCCACGACCGTTAGATTAGTAGGAGAAAGTAGGGCGTTAAAGGCCTTACCACTTGGTTTTCCTGTGTCTTCATGGGTAGTGACGAGTTTAGGACCGTAGATCCCCATGAACCATGAGAACATTTGGACTGTTGATCTTTCCACATCCACGAAGTAGTGGAAGAATGTGCGAAGTGGGACAGATCTGAGCCGTTAGATCTTAGCTAGAAAAACCCGATAGCCGTTGGATCCGTTAAGAGATGCATGAGGGTTAAACCTTCGTGAATAGCAGGGGTAAAATCCCAATGAGAGGGTTGACACATCGGGATATCGGTACTCGGGATATCGGAATTCTCGAGGTTGAGAAATTTGGGGCATTTCAAGTCCCGAAACAACGAAATGATCTGGACTGTCCATTTGTGTAGACACGTGGTGAAAATCGAGAGCCCGTCGGTATATTGGCTACCGGGGTTTTGAGTTGACAAAGAATTTCTGTTATCGGGGTATCAAAAACTCTGAAATCACGAGATTGGATCAGGGCTGTGTATCAACCGGAACATGTGGCGGAGATCCAGACCACCGGGGAAGTCTCGATAGAAAATTCAATAGGTGCATCGGGGTTTGGCATTTCGTGAGTCCCGAGGACAAGAATTTCGGAGCATCAGGAGTCGCGAAATCACGAGAGACGATCAGGACCGTTTATCTTGAGGAGGACGCGTGGAGGAGATCAGAGCATTCGGGAGGTTTCTCGAAAAGAAAGTCGTTCATCGACATTTCAGGAGTCGGGAAATCGGGAATCCCGTGGACAAGAAGTCCTTGCAATTCAGAATCGCGAAGTCCGAAATTCCGACAAGGAAGGGAAAGCTCCATCGGGGGGGGCAGCTGTTAGCATACCGGAGAATCGGGATTTGAGAGATCGACAGTCCCGGGAACAAATGCATTTAGGAATTTGAAACCCCAAAGTCCCGATAGAAATCAGGGACCGTTGGTCTCATGGGCAATCACAACCGTTGATCGTGCTAAAGGCGAAAAGGGGTTGTTAACTGATGTCATATCAAAAATCGAAGGATCGCGACTCCTGAGGACAAATGCATTTCGGCATTGAAAAGTACGAAACCTCGATAAGCAATATGGCTGTGGTCATATGGGGGGACGTCACATGGACCAAAGGTCTAGCCCAAAGGGCTAGCTGAAGTCAGAGCGCATCGGCTTTTGGAAGCCCAAAACCCCGAAAGGAGATAAGGCTGCGGTCTTGTGAAATAGTGGTCATATGGGCCAGGAGTTTAGCCAGGAGGGCTAGTGCATAAAGGGGCGCATCAGAAAATCAGAGATTGGGAGTTCGAGAGGACAAGAACTCTTGTCAGTGGGAATCACAAAACCCCGAAACCTGAAATTAACATCGGGGAAATGTCACACGCGCATGAAAAGAGGCTGTGACAGGTGCATCGGGTTTGGCAGTTCGCTGCTGCGAGCTTCGGGGATTCTCATTGTTGAGAAATTAATGAAAAAGTTTGATTTTAGGTAGTGGGTATGTTACAAGTTGAATTTCAAAGGAAATCAGAAGTAAAGAAGGTCATATTTCAAGGGAGGATGAAGTCTTTTGGTGATGTGTTCTAAGGTATGTTATTTTCAGATCATCTTACCATTTTTGCTATAACTTTTTTTTTAGAATGATTCAAATGGTGAAATCGCTATGGTATTGAGAAGACATGTCAAGGTATCTCTGGTAAAAATTTAAGCTCTTTATTCGCTATAAGTATGGAGATACACTCTGTGGAAGATAGGGTTTGTGACTAGTCCTGAAGCTAGTCAATAAACAAGTGTTCCGGGTAAAAAAATCATAACTTCTTCATACAGAATCCAAATGAAGTGGGACCACTTCCATTGGAAATAGTACAGACTTTAGTTTCTTGTATGTGAGTTTCAAAATCAGATGATAAATATTGAGGGCGGGGCATGCTGTACAAGTTGGGTCTTATGAATAGACCAGAATTGAATAAAGTCTACTATTCTTTATATAACCTCTTTTTGGGGAGGATTCAAGGAAAAGGGTATCCATAGAATGAAAAAAATTATAAGACTAGACATCAATGACATCCCTATTAAGCCATCACTTTTAAGGGTAACTAGAGGATATTTTTTCTCCATGATCCACATTACAAAAAGTAGTTATGATGATGACATTTTGGATTCTCCACAGATAGTTTCCCACATATTCCTTCCATTACATTCTCAACTCACTCACATAATATGACATGGCGCATTACATAATGAGGTACATTGTTTTGACACTTCATATCGAGTGAAAATGTCAATTTTTTGGGAATGAAAATGGTGATCATTGTTTGACTTGGATAATGAATCCCGATGCTTTGAATTTATACTTTTTACCTTGTTTCACCTTGGTGGTAGTCATCATCTCCAAGTCAAGTGTTGTCACTCTTGGGGAATTTTTTACTACCAAGGGGGCATAATAGGGGTAACATGTCCATACCCTTTACCATACATAACATATTTCATCTGTCCTTTCTCTGCGATCTTTTCTTTTGCATTGGTTGTTACATGTATCCCAAAAATTTTCATGCTTCATAATCCCATGAGAAGAAGGGGCTTGAATGCATGAGGTTGATGAAACTTTATAAAAAGAGAGAGTAAATGTTATATTCAAAATGCAAGTAAAATGAAAAGAAAAGTCAAGAACCAAGAAAGGTAAAGCATGAGCAATGCCCCCTCGCTAAGAGGCCATCACCCCTAGTCCTATGCAATGAATGCATATCTAAAAAGGGACTTTGCAAATGAAAATCAAAAGCCCAAAATTTTAAATCAATGAAGAAAAAGGCATAAGGGGTTGGGAAAGACACAGTGTCGAGGAAAGGGCATCTCATTGCATAAAGAATCCATCTACAAAGGCACTCATGTGGATGAATATCTTATGTGACCTTTCATGTCAATGAAATCCACCCATGAAGTAAAACCCAAACCATACCATACGCCATTGCACATAGTCCTTGATGGGTTCCTTGGGACATACTTCTTATTCTAGGTATTAGTGCAAATTCTAACCTTGTACAATATCTTCTGCAAATAGATATTCAGAAAAAGAACAGAAAAGATACAATGTCAAATACAAACATTACACAGAGATTTTTCCCCTGGAAACCCAAACCGGGAAAACCAACATATTCTATATTATTCATCATGTTACAATGTTTATAATACAAAATACATATAGGATCCAGCGGCATCCAAAACCCTAAACTAATGACCTGGATTAGTCCAAAACTCTAATTCCTTAATCGGAAATAGAAAACCATCGGCAAAGAAACCATGTGTTGAAAAACCACCTAAATATAATGAGGTCCCGAGGCAAAAAAAATGAGGTCCTGATGTAGAATTTGTTTTCTTGGGGGCACTGCACCCGAACCCCCACGCGGTGGGCTCCTCCCTCTTGCACCCCCCGAGGAGGGACCTAGTGCCCCCCCCTCTAACCCCCTTGCACACCTACTACTCGTGCAAACAATATAACACATACCCAACAATTAGCACACCTAATAGCAGGTGATAATGATCCTCCCATACCTAAAATTGGAAAATTGTATAACTTTGTAAGCTAGCATGAATTTTGAAGAGGATACTTAATGAAATCTATCTAATGGATTTTGCATTGACACGACTCAGTTTATATGTTGTGTTTGAATTGTGTACTTTGCCTCCAATATTCATGGTGCGTTAGACTACATGAGCCCCTCCTCGGATGATGGATTGCACCTAGCCACATGCTTCATTGACTCTTGGATCCTTTGGAGGATATTGAGGGGATATTGACACACTTTCATGGAGGCTATCCCCACCACTTGAGAGAGGTTGTTCCACACTTCTAGGAAAACATTCAATCTTTTGATGACATGGCCCCCTTTATGAGACACCCTAGCACCTATGGGGTATGATGTGACCTTTTGATGATGGAACATTGCACTTTTTGAGGAGGCATTGGACATTTTGATCCATGCATGTGAAAATCCTATTGAGACCACAAATAATTTTTTTATAAAAATTAGTGATGCCATGGAAACACCTTACCTTGTGTGCATTACAGGGTACCCACCACTAAGGTATATCCTTTACCCACCGCTCAAGTATAACCTTTACCTTCTCTAGGTCTGTACTTATTATTTGTCAAGAGATAAAAAAAAATCCATATATTTTAACTCCTCCTTGAAGAACTCACACTTCAAATTAATACACAATTTCTCAATGTTTAAGGCTTTTAATACGAATGTGATGTGTTGTAGATGCTCATATTGTTGCAATTGTAGATTAAAATATCACATAAGTAAACAACATTGAAATTAACCAAGTGTTAGTTGAGGTGCCTAATTATCTTCCTGATTCAAAGGTCTTGTTTTAGTCGTGTTTGGACCCCATTACCTGATGGGGGGTGTGGGCAGGGGGATCCCCCCCTCCCCACGTCTAGGGGGGTGGTGAGAAATTTTGGAGCCCCCCCTGGTAGGGGTTCAAGGGAAACACCCCCTATTATCCCCATTTTGTGGGATAACTAAGAAGATTATGTCTCGAGGCCCTCAGGTTGCAAATATGGAGTGTTGAGAGATTACATGACCAAAAATATCCATTTGCACAAATGGAGACCCTTTTCACTACCACAGAGGTCATATATTTTCAGATGGCGTCCACCACACCAGTTGGATTCCGGAAGGCAATGAGTCTTGCTCCATGATGTACAAGTCAATTATTATGGTAAGTGTCATTTCAATATTCGAGGCATTTGAGTATGTTGTATCTTAGACTGCTTTAGATTTCATGACATATGCTTGGACATTATGCCTTTTTCCCTGTTTGACCTTGGCGGTTGACATTGTTCCCTAGTAAGTGGTCTTCCTTGGAAATGGGTTTGCTACTAGGAACTCCCTTGAAGAGCCATCATACCATTATTGACCATACTTACCACTTTTCATCACTTAAACCTGCCATTTTCTCATCTCTTGGGATTTCAGGGTGTATTGACCCAAGAAGGGGTTGTACCTCATTCTATGGGAAGAAGGGGATGAAGCCCCAGAGGGATTGTTTCTGGATAAAATATAAAATCCTATATATAAACCTTCCAGATTATTCACCTAGGGATCCCTCGAGAAAGCAATGAAATGCTTATCTATAAGAACATGAGGAACCAAAAGAATAAATAATAGAATTCCTAGGGGTTTAGTTGGGGGATAGGAGGTCTCATCACAAGTCGACATATCACGATAATGGGTATCTAGAGGTATGAAATTACCATCATCTGGCCACCAAGCTAGTGTAGTGGCTATCAGTTGCACAACTGAGAGAAAGGGAGTCTCATCATGAGCCATCCTTCTCACTTCCGAAAAGTATTTGTGAGTGATGCTGTCATGTTTTGGACACCACACTAGGACAATGGCCTTCATTTCGTCCCTAAAACATGACAGAAACAAAGAATGGCAAAATGATGGGCTTGGAAAAATTGCATTGCAAATGAAGGTGACACACACCCTCTACAAAGGCACCCATCAATAAGACACTACAACCCCTTGTATGTCATGAACTCGATGCCCAATGAGTCTTGATCCTTAACCACTTCATCCACTTTACATGGCTTAGAGAGGGATCTCATGGAAACACTCCTTGACCTAGGGAAAGATCTACCCAATAGGACACTTCGTCAACCCTCCCATATCCAAACTTGGCAATTCTCATAATGTCTTTGAGCACTTAATTTTTTACAAGGTAATCTTTGATTCACATTCTTAGGTGGCTCATTTATTGACTTAATTTACTTATCATTATATTTTGACTTGAGATCCTTGGAGGGCATGCATATTTCTGTTTGTAGGACCTATTTGGTGGATAGTTTTGGAGGAACAAGCCTAGCTTGGGATTCTATGGGGCTTGAATACCATAGGTTGGATGCAAAGGGCCCACATTCCAGATGAGAGAGACATGCCTTCGAAGGCCTAGAAGACATTGTGGACAGCATGACCTAGCCCTCACATGCCAAACGTTTTCCCTAGGAGAAGCAAAATGTCACCTTTGGAGGCATGATGTCATCTAGGAGGGCTAAGGTTTGGTGGTGATGTTGTTATTCATTGACACAAGGACATTTTGAGGAGAATGAGGCTTTTCCCATGAATAAATGTCTTGGATGATTGCCATGTTTCTTTGGGAAGCCTAACTACACTTCTCCAACACCAATGACTTGCTCCAAGTTTCAAAACGTCCCCTAATGGGGCGACATCACCTTAAGTTAGGGTTTCTTTTTGTGTAAAGGTAAATTTTGAGTGAATTGTTTAATATTATTTGTGTAAAGGGGAAGTTCAGGATTGTTGACCCCTAGTCTCGTGGTTCACTCTAAAATTATGTGGAAAATCTATTTTGGTGACATTTTGTATAAATAGAGATCATAAGATCTCATTTTATAACATAACTCTCCCATTGTGAGAAGTATTGGATTGAAATTTTTGCTATCTTTGGCTAGTTCTCTCTCTTGTGTTCTTGTATATGGCTATCTCTTTGATTATTGGTTGATGGAAGTGATGTGCTAGTCTTGGAAGGATTTTCTCTAGCTATTGTGGTGGTTTGTCTTAGATTTCTTCCTTGAATTGGTAAGGATTTTTACATTGTGCTATCATTTGTTATTAAAGTCAAGGTTATTTTCTAGAGCTAGGTGGGAAGTATAAGGGCATACAACCCCACCTTAGTCTCCATCATTTTATGCTTACATATTATTGGTTTAACAAGGGTTTGCTAACATAAGTATAAGGGCATACACCCTCTTATCCTACACCCTAGCTAGAGATACTTGCCTTAGGGAGTAAGAGGATTTACACCCCCAAGGAGGCAATATCTCTAGATCTTTCTTACTTGACTCCATTAACCCAATTATTGAAGGCACTAGTCATTTACTTGTTGCATTGGAAAAATAAATTGTTGCCTTCGTAAACGTGAAAGTTTCAAGTTTTAAAGTCATCTCTTTGGGAAATTGTTCCTTGAGCCTTTGGCTCTCTTGCCTCATTGAGGCATCCTCTTTCAACCAAAAACTATTGCGGCTGTTACAAAACTAACCTACATCCAATAGGGCTGCAAAACACTAACCTTCCAATGCTTAATAATTCCTAAACTAACCCTAGAATTTAGCCCTAACTTTGCCCTAACTCTCTACTAACCCTAGTGCACCTATTGGGCTAGTTAGGAGTGGTTTCTAGTGGCTATTTTTTCTGTTGTTAAGATTGATTTTCTACAGCCATAAGGCTGATAATATCACTACAACAACCTTTTGTTTTTTCCTTGTGTTTTGTGCTAAAGTTATTACTTAATCATTGGTGAGTTGAGCTAGCTTTCACTAGCTTCTCTCTTGTTTATTTTATCATAATTTTAGCACTTATATTGTAGCCTTTTCTATCTTCATTTGAGCTTATATATATCATTTATTTTTTCTACAATTAGGGACAACAAGCTTAAATTTATTGTCCAACTAACATATTGCAAGTATCCTTGGCTTTTATTGTGTCTCGGGTAGGTACTTCACTCTCGGTGGGTCACTCAACTCATTTGGAAACCCTTGAACCTTCCCAAGACCCATTTCCAAGCTCTTCTTATCACATTAAATTGACCTCTAGGGACATCCACTCATACTTATCATTTTCCATCTCATTTCCCCCTAGGGTCACCGAGATCCCCCCTTGAGGTGACTACCTCACCTATAAAGTGATGGGAACACCTTTGTAAGGTGACAGTGGGTATGTGATCTCCAAGTTGTCACCAATTAGTGGCTAGGTCAGGATTTTCCCAACCTACAACTTGTGTGATAACATTTTGGCACTGTTGTTGGGGAGGATTTTGAATCCTCTTTAGAACCCTAACGACACTTTGCAAGCTATCCCTAAGCCTTTATCCTTTATCTTTCCTAGAGAATCCACCCAAGGGACATTCCCTTTCCACCTTTATTGATTAGCTCATCTGGAGATTCCACCCCCCCCGAACCCTTCCTCTTCCAAGCCTTTTCCCCCTGGGAGGTTCAAGCCTTCTAAGGTCTACCAAAGAAGGCCTCCTCCGAAGTATCCCATTAGTAAAGCCCTTTTCCACAATACCCTTCCCCTTGCTCCACTGGCTTTCTCTTGGGAAAAGGACCTCTACAAACCCCTTAACATGTCCACTATCTAGGGATACCCCAATGCAATTTCAAAATAGTCTAACAAGTGGTTTCCAAAGTTCCCAGGAAACAATGTAGTGACCACTGAGGACCATCTATATGTCATGGGTCGGGACATGGACAATGCAGGGATAAAACATGAGGATTCATCCATGAGGCTATTTGCTTCATCATTGACTGAAGAAGCTTTTGATTGGTTCAAAGGCCTCCCTGAAATTCACCTCACGTCCTATGAAGCTTTTTCCAACTTAGTTAAGTGCAGATAGTCAACAAAGACAAAGATTGGGATGCTTGGAACTCAATTCAACTAGATAAATAAAAAGGAGAATGAGTCAGTGAAGTAATTCAATAATAGATTTGACAGGTTGTACAACTAGATTCCAACATAGTTCCGTCCTACGACCTCATCAGTTCATCTTATTTACATGGATGCTTTTGAAGGGAGATTTCATTTCATTATGAAAGACAAGAAGCCTACATTGTTGGCACAAGCCAAGGAGTACAATGCCAACATTGAAGAGAATCTCCATGATTCAAGGGTAGAAACTTTTCAGTACCCTCGTGCTAAGACATAAACAAAGACTAAGGTTTCCAACAATAGTGCTCTTGATCTAATTTCCCTCTTGACTCAGAAGATAGATCATATGAGTACTCAGTTTACCCAGGTGTAGAATCTGATTATGGTTCGTTTGAATACTATAGAGAGTAATCAATCTACTCCTAGAACTCAGTTTACCAAACAACAAAGAGATGCCATAGGTTGGAAACCAAGGCCTCAACAAGAGGCAAAGGCCCTAGATACTTTGAAACCACTTGGGATAGTTGACATAGAAGCTTGGTTCCTTCCATGCTAAGAACCTCATAAAGAAGATGAATTCCCCTGACGAGATTAAGATTCTCCCTATGATATGAATTACATGGATATGATCTGTGTATTCCAAGAGGAACAAGTCACACAAGAACAAATCAATGAAGCCAGAAGATGAGGAGAAAGAGAGGGGAGACTCTATGCCTTGAATCAATTAACATACGATTAGAAGAAGGAATTAAAGAGGGAATCTTTGACCTACACTAGAAGGAATAAAGCTTCAATCCCTCCATCACATCCTAACACTCCTCTTGCATCAACAAAGAACGTGGTGCCACTAGCTCCACCTATGGTATGGGAGTTTCTTCCTAAGCCAACTCTTGCAGAAGAAATTCAGTTGAATATAGATGTTGCAAGCATGTTTGGAAAGCTAAATATGACGGTCCCAGTGATAAAGATGTGTAAGATCCCTTCTGTGAAAAGGGAAATTTTGAAAATATTATAGGTGCCAACTGAGAAGAAAGATACTCCTATCATATTGAACACTATGTATCTTGATCAGCCAAGAGACATGAATCCTCACTTCTACCTCTCATTAGGCATGAATGGCTTCTGCTTGAACAATTGCATGCTTGATTCTGGGGCCTCAAAAAATGTCATGTCATTGAAGGTGATGGAACAACTTGGTCTGAAGACAACCTGACCCTACAAAAATGTATGTGGTATTAATTCTAGAAGGGTCAAGGTCTTTGGGGTGTGTGAGGACATTGAGGTTTTTCTACTTTATTTTCCACATATCAACCTCCTCATGGACATATTAGTGATCGATGTTCTGTATTCTTGGAAGATTCTCTTGTCAAGGACTTGGTCCTCTACCCTTGGGGGTTTTCTTAGTACAAGCCTTACACATGCATACATTCCCATGGGCGATGGCACATATGAAATCTTAAACAACCGGGAAAAGAATGATAAACATGCGATGGATCCGAGTGTCCCAAATTATGTTAGGAACTCAATTATGATGTGCACCCACATATTGTTGAGTATGATCCATCTGAGCTACCCTTCATACAGGAAGACTCCATAGATTTGTTTCTCCCATGGACAAATGAATAAAAAGAGAAACTTGCAAAATAACGAAAGAATGTAAAAAACATGAAGAAATCATCAAAGAGATGATCAACATAGAGCCTACTTCATATCCATGCATTGAGACTACACCTTGCATCATTTTCAATGAAGGAATTATAGCACTCATGTGGGACAAGAGAAAGGGAAATCCTAGGTATGACCAGAGAAATGACAACTCATGGATTGGCTCTTACATCGTCAAGAAGAAGTTCAATAAAGAAAATTACTATCTGACAGGCTTTGATGAGAGAAATATTCTATTACCAGTGGATGGATCTCTTCTCTAACCTTATGTTCAGGTCACATCACTTCTTCAGGGCCCATGCCCCAGGTAAGTAGGTAGGTCATATTTTTTTCCTTGCATTTAAATCTTGATTGCTCATATTAGTTTAGATGCATTTCATATTTCATTTTGCTCTACTTGCATATTGATTTCATGTTAGTTTATAAATTTTTGAAAAAATATCAAAATTTTTCTTTTCTAGATTAGTATTATTTTGGATTTTTATATATGGATGAAGGGTGATAGCACCACCCTAGATGCTTTGATGCTTTTTTTTTTCTTTGAGTTTTGACATGCACATGTCTACCAGGAGATGATGCGGTTCTCATGCAATCTACGATGAGCACATGTCCCCAACTAAGGATATTATGTCTCGAGGCCCTCAAGTTGTAGATATGGAGTGCCGAGAGACTACATGACCAACAATATCCTTTTGCACAGATGGAGACCATTTTCACCAACATATAAGGCATATATTTTTAGATGGCATCCACTGCACCATCTGGATTTTGGAAGGCACTGAGCCTTTCTCCATGAGGTACAAGTCAGGTATTATGGTAAGTGTCATTTCAATATTCAAGGCATTTTAGTATGTTGTATCTTATACTGCTTTAGATTTCATGACATATGCTTTGACATTATACCTTTTTCCCTGTTTCACCTTAGTGGTTGACATTGTGACCTAGTAACTGGTCTTCCTTGGGAATGGGTTTGCTACTAGGAACTCCCTTTAAGAGCCATAATACCATTCCCGACCATAATTACCACTTTTCATCACTTAAACCCCCCATTTCCTTATCTCTTGGGATTTTAGGGTGTATTGACCCAAGAAGGGGTTGTCCCTCATTCCATGGGAAGAAAGGGCTGAAGGCCCAAAGGGATTGTTGTTGGGTAAAAAATAAGTCTATATATAAACCTTCCAGATGCTTCACCCAGGGATCCCCCAAGAAAGCAATGAAATGATTATTTATAAGAACAGGGGGACCCACAAGAATAAATAACAGAATGCCTAGGGGGTTAGTTGGAGGATAGGAGGTCTCATCACAAGACGACCTATCATGATCATGGGTATCTAGCAGTATAAAATTACCATCATCTGGCCACCAAGCCAGGGTAGTGGATCTCAGTTGCACAACTGAGAGAAAGGGGGTCTCATCATGATCCAACCTTTTCATTTCCGCAAAGTATTTGTGAGTGACACTATCATCTTCTGGACACCATGCCAGGATAGTGGCCTTCAACCCGTTCCTAAAACATGAAAGAAACAAAGAATGGAAAAATGACGGGCTTGGAAAAATTGCATTGCAAACGAAGGTGCCACACACCCTCTACAAAGGCACCCATGAATAAGATACTACAACCCCTTGTATGTCATGAACCCCATGCCCATTGAGTCTTGATCCTTAACCACTTCATCCACTTTACATGGCTTAGAGAGGGATCTCTTGGAAACATTCCTTGAACTAGGGAAAGATCTACCCAATAGGACACCTCATCAACCCTCCCAAATCTGAGCTTGGAAATTCACATAATGTATTTGAGCACTTAATTATTTAACATGGTAATCTTTGATGCACATACTTAGGTGGCTCATTTATTAACTTTTTTTTTTCTTATCATGATATTTTGACTTGAGATCCTTGGAGGGCATGGCTATTTGCCTTTGAAGGACCTAGCTGGTGGACAGTTTTGGAGGAACTCACCTAGCTTGGGCTTCCATGGGGCTTGAAGCCCACAGGTTGGATGCCAAGGGCCTGTATGTTGGATGAGAGAGACATACCTTCATAGTCCTAGAAGACATTGTGGACAACATGAACTAGCCCTCACATGCCAAAAGTTTTCCCTAGGAGAGGAAAAACGTCACCTTTGGAGGCATGACGTCATTTAGGAGGGCTAGGGTTTGGTGGTGAGGTTGGTATTCATTGACACAAGGACATTTTGAGGAAAATGAGGCTCTGACCATGAAGAAATTACTTGGATGATTGACATGTATCTTTGGGAATCCTAATTACACTTATCCAACACCAATGACTTGCTCCTAGTGTCAAAACGTCCCCTAAAGGGGCGACGTCACCTTAAGTTAGGCTTCTTTTTGTGTAAAAGTAATTTTTAAGTGAATTGTTTAATATTATTTGTGTAAAGGGGAAATATTAGGTTTGTTGACCCCTAGTCTTGTGGTTTACCGTAAATTATGTGGACAAACTATTTTGGTGACATTTTGTATAAATAGAGATCATAAGATCTCATTTTATAACATAACTCTTCCATTATGAGAAGTATTAGATTGAAATTTTCACTATATTTAGCTATTTCTCTCTCTTGTGCTCTTGTATATGGATATCTCTTTGGTTATTGGTTGATGGAAATGATGCACTAGTGTTGGAAGGCTTTCAATGCTACAACAATGCACCAACAAAACCCTAACTACCGGCCCTTTCGACAACACCTGCGAAGCAAATGAAGTCTCACCCGAGGTAGAGGCAGGGGTGGTTGCAGGACTTCAGTGTATGCAACCTTAGATGGGACATATATATGTGATTGTAACACCTTAACAAACGACTTAGCAATATAGTTCATCATTATTTAACCAGTATCTATTCAGTAAATAAAACCCTAATTATAGAGCATCGCGGGATTCAACCAGATCTAGCATCTAGTAGCACTTAGCATAACGAAACGGATGAGATCTAGTAGATTCAAGAACTAAGCACATTCACACAGGTCAGATCTAGCATTCACTCTCATTATTTACCACTAAGATACCATATTAGATTCATCTATCATCCAACAACGCACTAAGCATTCAAGCAGATAAACAAGAGAGAAACCATAAAGCACAAAGCATTCACAATGCAGGATATACGTGGTTCACCCCCACCCCAGGGCTACATCCACCAAATATTCGTATTCTTTATTAGCTTCTTCAATCAGTTACATGCACATAGCCACAAAACCCTACTCTGCATAGGACAGGAGATCTGCACACTCCGCTAGACCCTCCTTCATCGAGTAGATATAGGAACATAGCCTTACATAGCCTTTTACAGTCACTTGCACTCAGCTTTGTAAGTCTCACACAATATGCATAGAGCACTTACAACTATTATTTGCACTTAACAAAACATCACACACATAGCTCTTGTGTCCTAGCACTTAGCATGGCACCTTCGATCACATAGATCGAACTAGTTCCTACATTGCCTAGCCTTGTATTTGTACATTTCAAAATGGACCTAAGCATGGGTAAACCCATGGGACGACATCCCCATACCTGTTACATAAGCCCAAAACCCAAAAAGCCCTAAAAAGGGGTCGAGATCCATGATCTCCACTTCGACTTGTGCTCCGCCTTCGACAGCCCGTCGAAGTCCCAAAAATAGGTCAAACATGACCAAGGATCCTAAAAACTTGGTCAAGAGCCAACATGCCCCCAACCCTCACCTGTGACTAATCCCAAGTCACTTTGGTCTCGGTAGCTCTACTTCAAAATCCTCGAGCTTTGTTTGAGATGCTTCGACTTGTTGCTATGCCACGAACTCCTATTCAACGAAATCTTGGATAACAACTTCGTTGACAGGTCCTTCCAAACACTGTTCAGCTACAGTGACGACTTGCTCCAGTTCTGCTCCTCGGCCTTCAATCTCTGCGAATAGTTGGCAAGCCTCATCCTGTATAGGTTGGAGTCTCTGAGTCACTTCCATGACCTTTCTCTAAATGGTGTGGACCTTCTATTGAGCAGTGCATTGCTCTTGGGATCTCTTCATCCTTTCAATAGCTAACAGGGGCTTCAACTGCGCTTGTATTGTTTCTGCTTGATACTTCGCCTCTTGGAGCTGTGACTCTAGTGTCTTCAATTCTGGATTCTTAGTGAGTCGCTCATAAGTCTGGGCACTTTGATCACATAGTTGTTTACATTCCATGGCAAGGGCCTTTATTATCTCAACTGCACCTTGAGCGGTTGCTTCTCTTTGATCCCTCACATCCTGCAGGGTGTTGGGCACTATGCGGAGTTCTAAGTTTAATATTCTTTGTTGTAGCTGCTGGATAGATTTTGTAAGCAGCTCTACTTGATGCGTGACTAGGCCTTCTGCCTTTAGCTCTAAGCCTTTTGCCTTGATGGAGTGAAGTGCTTTGTTGACTTCTTCTTTCATTTCGAGTTGCTCTATGAGCAACTGTTCTTTTTCTTGTTGAATTTGTGCTTTCTTCTTTTAGAAATTTGTATGGAGAGGAACCTTCTCCTGCTCCACAAATCGGTGTTGTTCTAAGAGTACTTCTTGCACTTGCTTTGGTTGCAGGTGAGCTTTGGTCGCATCAGCTAGTTGGCGGAGTTGGGCTGGCTCATCTCCCAACTCTAGTTCTCCCGATGGAAAGGGCGCAGTGGACACTGCGCGACTGGACTGAAGGGCCTGCTGTATCTATCATAGTTCAACCTCGATTCTGTCGTACATCTCCTCCTTGTTGGCTTCTTGTTTTTGCAAGATTTCCTATGAGGCATCATTCACAGCTGTGATGATGAAGTCAAAATCATTGACAATGAGCACAGTCTGCATTTTAGTCAAGGTGGCTCTTGATTTCTTCTGGGAAGAGGGTTTTTGGGGAGAAACATTCCTCTTCTTCAGGGGATCAGCCTCATCTCTAGGCGGTGTTACTTCACCTTGCTTCTACTCATCTTCTTTTCCATTTATCTCTTCTACTTCGTCATCACCCCCTCGACCAGGTGATACAGAAGAAATCTATTCCGATGCGCTACTTAAGTCTTGGACTTCTTCCATCTTCTTCCTTTTGCTGGTTCTGAGTTTGTCATATTCTTTGTAAGTGACCTCCGAGCTGTCAAGTTTGAGGTTAGAAATCTCTGCAGGGTTAGCAGGGATAAGGAGGTCTATTGACTAGTCCTTAGTTATCTTCTCGAGGTCTTTTTCCTTGAGCTTGTAGTATGACTGAATCTCCTCTTTGTGCTCATATGCTCGTGCAGTGATATAGATGAAGTGTTGATCTGTGCAGAACTTCATGAGGGGCCTGAACCATTGTAGGGTGTTTGGCATCATGCGAGGTTCAACTTCGATATCCATCTTCAACTGGAGATAATACGTGTGAAAGACTATGTTCGACTGCCACTATTTTCCCATATTGCTTGAGTACTAGAGAGTGGTGAACTTCGTAGTGAGTGACTCGATGTCTGGGAAGGTTGCACCTTCCGACATTTCCCAAGAAGTAAATGTGATGAGGACCAGGAGCCAGCTAAAGTGAAACTTGTAGCCCTGATCCTGTGCTTTGCGACAGTTTAATTCCAGCTGATTAACTAGGTACTTCACCCTATTCATCTGTAGGCCTTCCACGCATTTCCCCGTGAGGTCAACAACAAATTCTGTGACCTGCGTGGGTCTGTTCTTCCCTACTATATTTTCTGAAATTAACTAGCATGCTAGGTGCACTGTGCCATTCTGGATGGAAGCTATCTTGTAGCCTCGTGTCCCCTTCTCAACATCACCATAGGTATCCTTGATCTTCTGTGCTAGGGCACGATATGTGGCCTTCCCTGGATAGAAGTCCTGTGGGTCGGGTCCTTGCATACTCAATCCAATGATCCTATGGATCAACGTCGAATCGACTGTGATACAACGGTCTAGCCATAAGTAGCCGCCATGGTAACATGAAAGTAGGAGCTTGACATAGGCATTAACTTCATGGTGCCTTTCAAAGTGTGGGATTTTCATTACATTCAACAAGGTGGACGGTGCGAGATTCATCGTCCACGGCTGGGGGATTATTTTTGAGTTATTCCCCTTCGTCCTGGTTAAGTATTTATACGGGGTGAGCATACTATGGTTCTTTCGATATCCTAGGTTGAAGTCGCTGAACTTCGGCATTGCCATATTGTCCTATTGCGCTCGAACTACGCGTATCCCCTTCGGGAGGTACACAGTAACCATGGTGTACTAGAAATCTCTCAGCACGCTATCATGACTCACCACGCCGGCCAGGGGCAGGATGTAATCGGGTAAGATGGTTAGGATTAGCTTCGCATTTGCTAGGTCATCTCTATGCTTGGTTCTCTTTTCTGTGACAACTTGAGATGGCTCGGATCCATGAGCAGTCGATGGAGAGGCTTGCAATCCTCTCATCGATGATGCTTGTACACCCACAAACATTACCCTTTCAGACATTACTCTTTCAGTCATGAGGTTGATGAGTACCTCCTTCATAGACTCTTCAACTTCACTAAGTTCTTCGAACATACACGCTCGTTGTTGAATATCTCTAGTTGAAGAGCAACTACTCAATGAAATGGGTTGGATGGTGATATCTTGATGATCACTATGTGAAATCAACTAATACACGGGCTCAGATAATCACAGTTGGAAAAAGTGAGTGCAAGGCTTGACAGAATAAGTATATAACTAGGCAACAAATCTCTCCAACAGGCGAGAAGCCTTCATTACTTCA
>JASDQU010438762.1:5260-36590 GCA_032191745.1 Picea mariana | reverse complement strand
CATGTTGTTTCCAGTAGTATGTGGCATGTCATGTGGATTCTCATGGTTGAGGAGAAATGAATATTTGAAGATGACAAAGTGAATTGAAGAAGGAAGTACATGTAGGCCCTGAAGATAATTAAAGAAAAGAATTACAAAATAAGAAAGTGTCAGGTTGGCCCTAATGTTAAAATGAAGTGACATAAATGGTATAAATAAACATCATTATACATTCATTTGATATAAGTTGAATTTCAGAGGAAATCAGAAGTAAAGAAGGCCATATTTCAAGGGAGGATGAAGTCTTTTGGTGATGTGTTCTAAGGTATGTTATTTTCAGATCATCTTACCATTTTTGCTATAAATTTTTTTCTAGAACGATTCAGATGGTGAAATCACTATGGTATTGAGAAGACATATCAAGGTATCTCTGGTAAAAATTTCATCTCTTTATTCGCTATAATTATGGAGATACACTCTGTGGAATATAGGGTTTGTGACTAGTCCTGAAGCTAGTCAATAAACAAGTGTTCCGGGTAAAACAATCATAACTTCTTCATAAAGAATTCAAATGAAGTGGGACCACTTCCATTGGAAATAGTATAGACTTTAGTTTCTTGTGTGTGAGTTTCAAAATCAGATGATAAATATTGAGGGCGGGGCATGCTGTACAAGTTGGGTCTTATGAATAGACCATAATTGAATAAAGTCTACCATTCTTTCTATAACCTCTTTTTGGGGAGGATTCAAGGAGTGAAACTTGGAGGAGTTTCAGAGAATACATTGAGTAATATTATCTACAGGATAAGAGTACTCCAAGAATTGAATAATTTCATAAATTGGAGAAGTCTCAGGAAGCATTATTAGGTTCTATGTGATGATTTAATGTAAAGTTTTATTATCTCTCATATATTTTTGGGTGGAAGGAAGGGGAAAGGATGGAGAGTTCAACTCTCTCTTGATATTTGAGGATTGTATTTTCCTCTTGGAGGTTTATCGCTCCCTTTACATTTAGAAGCTGTAGCTACCTTTGGAAGTCATTACTTCTCTTGAACAATAACTATTGATTATTTCTCATATATTGTGCATGGTGTATTGTGGTGTATTGGTGTAACTCTTATACTATAGTTCATTGCTCATTGGATATAGTTGAATGGTTTAAGTATAAGTTGAGAAAGGTTTTAAAATTGTACTTGATACTGATTCACCCCCCACTCAGTATCAACCGAATTCACTACCGTACTTTCTCCAAGGGTTCACATCAATCAATAAGGGTTGACATCCATCTACAATATCACTCTCCAATAGTTGACATCAATGAAAACCAACTATCCATACCAACTATCCATCAACCTAAGCCAACTGTCTAACATCAATGACAAAGGGTATCCAAAGGGAGATACCCTGTGCTACTAGAATTCGCTACCGTACTTTCTCCAAGGGTTGACATCAATCACTAAGGGTTGACATCAATCTAAAATATCACTCTCCAATAGTTGACATCAATGAAAACCAACAATCCATACCAAATATCCATCAACCTAAGCCAATTGTTTGAAAATATCCCCCTTTGACATTGATGGCAACACTTAGTCATGATAACATTCATGCTTATACTCTTTATAAATGTTTCTATATCTCCCCCTTTGACATCAATGGAAAAGGGTATCCATAGAATGAACAAATTTATAAGACTTGACATCAATGACATCCCTATTAAGCCATCACTTTTAAGGGTAACTAGAGGATATTTTTTCCCCATGATCCACATTACAAAAAGTAGTTATGATGATGACATTTTGGATTCTCCACAGATAGTTTCCCACATATTCCTTCCATTACATTCTCAACTCACTCACATAATATGACATTGCGCATTACACAATGAGGTACATTGTTTTGACACTTTATATCGAGTGAAAATGTCAATTTTTTGGGAATGAAAATGGTGATCATTGTTTGAATTGGATAATGAATCCCGATGCTTTGAATTTATACTTTTTACCTTGTTTCACCTTGGTGGTAGTCATCATCTCCAAGTCAAGTGTTGTCACTCTTGGGAAATTTTTTACTACCAAGGGGGCATAATAGGGGTAACATGTCCATACCCTTTACCATACATAACATATTTCATCTGTCCTTTCTCTGTGATCTTTTCTTTTGCATTGGTTGTTACATTTATCCCAAAAATTTTCATGCTTCATAATCCTACGAGAAGAAGGGGCTTGAATGCATGAGGTTGATGCAACTTTATAAAAAGAGAGAGTAAATGTTATATTCAAAATGCAAGTAAAATGAAAATAAAAGTCAAGAACCAAGAAAGGTAAAGCATGAGTAATGCCCCCTCGCTAAGAGGCCATCACCCGTAGTCCTATGCAATGAATGCATATCTAAAAAGGGACTTTGCAAATGAAAATCAAAAGCCCAAAATTTTAAATCAATGAAGAAAAAGGCATAAGGGGTTGGGAAAGACACAGTGTCGAGGAAAGGGCATCTCATTGCATAAGGACTCCATCTACAAAGGCACTCATGTGGATGGATATCTTATGTGACCTTTCATGTCAATGAAATCCACCCATGAACTAAACCCCAAACCATACCATATGCCATTGCACATAGTCCTTGATGGGTTCCTTGGGACATACTTCTTATTCTAGGTATTAGTGTAAATTCTAACCTTGTACAATATCTTCTACAAACAGATATTCATAAAAAGAACAGAAAAGATACAATGTCAAATACAAACATTACACAGAGATTTTTCCCTTGGAAACCCAAACCGAGAAAATCGGCATATTCTATATTATTCATCATGTTACAATGTTTATAATACAAAATACATATAGGATCCAGTGACATCCAAAACCCTAAACCAATGACTTGGATTAGTCCAAAACTCTAATTCCTTAATCGGAAATAGAAAACCATCGGCAAAGAAACCATGTGCCGAAAAACCACCTAAATATAATGAGGTCCCGAGGCAGAAAAAATGAGGTCCTGATGCAGAATTTGTTTTCTTGGGGGCGCTACGCCCGAACCCCCACGTGGGGGGATCCTCCCTCCTGCACCCCCCGAGGAGGGACCTAGCGCCCCCCCCCCTCTAACCCCCTTGCACACCTACTACTCGTGCAAACAATATAACACATACCCAACAATTAGCACACCTAATAGCAGGTGATAATGATCCTCCCATACCTAAAATTGGAAAATTGTATAACTTTGCAAGCTAGCATGAATTTTGAAGAGGATACTTAATGAAATATATCTAATGGCTTTTGCATTGACACGACTTAGTTTATATGTTGTGTTTTAATTGTGTACTTTGCCTCCAATATTCATGGTGCATTAGACTACATGAGCCCCTCCTCGGATGATGGATTGCACATAACCACATGCTTCATTGACTCTTGGATCCTTTGGAGGATATTGAGGGGATATTGACACACTTTCATGGAGGCTATCCCCACCACTTGAGAGAGGTTGTTCCACACTTCTAGGAAGACGTTCAATCTTTTGATGACATGGCCCCCTTTATGAGACACCCTAGCACCTATGGGGTATGATGTGACCTTTTGATGATGGAACATTGCACTTTTTGAGGGGGCATTGGACATTTTGATCCATGCATGTGCAAATCCTATTGAGATAACAAATAATTTTTTTATAAAAATTAGTGATGCCATGGAAACACCTTACCTTGTGCGCATTACAGGGTACCCACCACTAAGGTATAGCCTTTACCCACCGCTCAAGTATAAACTTTACCTTCTCTAGGTCTGTACTTATTATTTGTCAAGAGATAAAAAAAAATCCATATAATTTAACTCCTCCTTGAAGAACTCACACTTCAAATTAATACACAATTTCTCAATGTTTAAGGCTTTTAATATGAATGTGATGTGTTGTAGATGCTCATATTGTTGCAATTGTAGATTAAAATATCACATAAGTAAACAACATTGAAATTAACCAAGTGTTGGTTGAGGTGCCTAATTATCTTCCTGATTCAAAGGTCTTGTTTTAGTCGTGTTTGGACCCCATTACCTGATGGGGGGTGTGGGCGGGGGGATCCCCCCCCCCACATCTATCACCAGGGGAGTCTAGGGGGGTGGCGAGAAATTTTGGAGCCCCCCTTGGTAGGGGTTCAAGGGAAACACCCCCTATTATCCCCATTTTGTGGGATAACTAAGGAGATTATGTCTCAAGGCCCTCAGGTTGCAGATATGGAGTGTCGAGAGACTACATGACCAACAATATCCATTTGCACAAATGGAGACCCTTTTCACCACCACAGAGGTCATATATTTTCAGATGGCATCCACCACACCAGTTGGATTCTGAAAGGCAACGAGTCTTGCTCCATGATGTACAAGTCAAGTATTATGGTAAGTGTCATTTCAATATTCGAGGCATTTGAGTATGTTGTATCTTAGACTGCTTTAGATTTCATGACATATGCTTGGACATTATGCCTTTTTCCCTATTTGACCTTGGAGGTTGACATTGTTCCCTAGTAAGTGGTCTTCCTCGGAAATGGGTTTACTACTAGGAACTCCCTTGAAGAGCCATCATACCATTATCGACAATACTTACCAATTTTCATCACTTAAACCCGCCATTTCCTCATCTCTTGGGATTTCAGGGTGTATTGACCCAATAAGGGGTTGTACCTCATTCTATGGGAAGAAGGGGATGAAGCCCCAGAGGGATTGTTTCTGGGTAAAAGATAAAATCCTATATATAAACCTTCCAGATTATTCACCTAGGGATTCCCCGAGAAGAAATGAAATTCTTATCTATAAGAACATGAAGAACCAAAAGAATAAATAATAGAATTCCTAGGGGTTTAGTTGGAGGATAGGAGGTCTCATCACAAGTCGACATATCACGATAATGGGTATCTAGAGGTATGACATTACCATCATCTGGCCACCAAGCCAGTGTAGTGGCTATCAGTTGCACAACTGAGAGAAAGGGAGTCTCATCATGAGCCATCCTTCTCACTTCCGCAAAGTATTTGTGAGTGATGCTGTCATGTTTTGGACACCACACTAGGACAATGGCCTTCATTTCATCCCTAAAACATGACAGAAACAAAGAATGGAAAAATGATGGTCTTGGAAAAATTGCATTGCAAATGAAGGTGACACACACCCTCTACAAAGGCACCCATCAATAAGACACTACAACCCCTTGTATGTCATGAACCCGATTCCCAATGAGTCTTGATCCTTAACCATTTCATCCACTTTACATGGCTTAGAGAGGGATCTCATTGAAACACTCCTTGACCTAGGGAAAGATCTACCCAATAGGACACTTCTTCAACCCTCCCATATCCAAACTTGGCAATTCTCATAATGTCTTTGAGCACTTAATTTTTTACAGGGTAATCTTTGATTCACATGCTTAGGTGGCTCATTTATTGACTTAATTTACTTATCATTATATTTTGACTTGAGATCCTTGGAGGGCATGCATATTTTTGTTTGTAGGACCTAGTTGGTGGATAGTTTTGGAGGAACAAGCCTAGCTTGGGATTCTATGGGGCTTGAATCCCATAGGTTGGATGCAAAGGGCCTGCATTCCAGATGAGAGAGACATGCCTTCGAAGGCCTAGAAGACATTGTGGACAACATGACCTAGCCCTCACATGCCAAACGTTTTCCCTAGGAGAAGAAAAACGTCACCTTTGGAGGCATGACATCATCTAAGAGGGCTAGGGTTTGGTGGTGATGTTGTTATTCATTGACACAAGGACGTTTTGAGGAGAATGAGGCTTTTCCCTTGAATAAATGTCTTGGATGATTGCCATGTTTCTTTGGGAAGCCTAACTACACTTCTCCAACACCAATGACTTGCTCCAAGTTTCAAAACGTCCCCTAATGGGGCGACGTCACCTTAAGTTAGGGTTTCTTTTTGTGTAAAGGTAAATTTTAAGTGAATTGTTTAATATTATTTGTGTAAAGGGGAAGTTCAGGATTGTTGACCCCTAGTCTTGTGGTTCACTCTAAAATTATGTGGAAAATCTAATTTGGTGACATTTTGTATAAATAGAGATCATAAGATCTCATTTTATAACATAACTCTCCCATTGTGAGAAGTATTGGATTGAAATTTTTGCTATCTTTGGCTAGTTCTCTCTCTTGTGCTCTTGTATATGGCTATCTCTTTGATTATTGGTTGATGGACGTGATGTGCTAGTCTTGGAAGGATTTTCTCTAGCTATTGTGGTGGTTTGTCTTAGATTTCTTCCTTGAATTGGTAAGGATTTTTACATTGTTCTATCATTTGTTATTAAAGTCAAGGTTATTTTCTAGAGCTAGGTGGGAAGTATAAGGGCATACATATTATGCTTACATCATTTTATGCTTACATATAAGTATAGTCTCCATCATTTTATGCTTACATATAAGTATAGTCTCCATCATTTTATGCTTACATATTATTGGTTTAACAAGGGTTTGCTAACATAAGTATAAGGGCATACACCCTCTTATCGTACACCCTAGCTAGAGATACTTGCCTTAGGGAGTAAGAGGATTTACACCCCCAAGGAGGCAATATCTCTAGCTCTTTCTTACTTGACTCCATTAACCCAATTATTGAAGGCACTAGTCATTTACTTGTTGCATTGGAAAAATAAATTGTTGCCTTCGTAAACGTGAAAGTTTCAAGTTTTAAAGTCGTCTCTTTGGGAAATTGTTCCTTGAGCCTTTGGCTCTCTTGCCTCATTGAGGCATCCTCTTTCAACCAAAAATTATTGCAGCTGTTACAAAACTAACCTACAGCCAATAAGGCTGCAAAATACTAACCTTCCAATGCTTAATAATTCCTAAACTAACCCTAGGATTTACCCCTAACTTTGCCCTAACTCTCTACTAACCCTAGTGTACCTATTGGGCTAGTTAAGAGTGGTTTCTAGTGGCTATTTTTTCTGTTGCTAAGCTTGATTTTCTACAGCCATAAGGATGATAATATCACTACAACAACCTTTTGTTTTTTCCTTGTGTTTTTTGCTAAAGTTATTACTTAATCATTGGTGAGTTGAGCTAGCTTTCACTAGCTTCCCTCTTGTTTATTTTATCATAATTTTAGCACTTATATTGTAGCCTTTTCTATCTTCATTTGAGCTTATATTTATCATTTAATTTTTCTACAATTAGGGACAACAAGCTTAAATTTATTGTCCAACTAACATATTGCAAGTATCCTTGGCTTTTGTTGTGTCTCGGGTAGGTACTTCACTCTCGGTGGGTCACTCAACTCATTTGGAAACCCTTGAACCTTCCCAAGACCCATTTCCAAGCTCTTATTATCACATTAAATTGACCTCTAGGGACATCCACTCATACTTATCATTTTCCATCTCATTTCCCCCTAGGGTCATTGAGATCCCCCCTTGAGGTGACTACCTCACCTATAAAGTGATGGGAACACCTTCGTAAGGTGACAATGGGTATGTGCTCTCCAAGTTGTCACCAATTAGTGGCTGGGTTAGGATTTTCCCAACCTACAACTTGTGTGATAACATTTTGGTGTTGTTGTTGGGGAGGATTTTGAATCCTCTTCAGAACCCTAACGACACTTTGCAAGCTATCCCTAAGTCTTTATCCTTTATCTTTCCTAGAGAATCCACCCAAGGGAAATTCCCTTTCCACCTTTATTGATTATCTCATTTGGCGACTCCACCCCCCAGAACCCTTCCTCTTCCAAGCCTTTTCCCCTTGGGAGGTTCAAGCCTTCTAAGGTCTACCAAAGAAGGCCTCCTCCCAAGTCTCCCATTGGTAAATCCCTTTTCCACAATACCCTTCCCCTTGCTCCAATGGCTTTCTCTTGGGAAAAGGACCTCTACAAACCCCTTAACATGTCCACTATCTAGGGATACCTCAATGCAATTTAAAAATAGTCTACCAAGTGGTTTCCAAAGTTCCCAGGAAACAATGTAGTGACCAATGAGGACCATATATATGTCATGGGTTAAGACATGGGCGATGCAGGGATAAAACATGAGGATTCATCCATGAGGCTATTTGCTTCATCATTGGCTGAAGAAGCTTTTGATTGTTCAAAGGCCTCCCTGAAATTCACCTCATGTCCTATGAAGCTTTTTCCAACTTAGTTAAGCGAAGATAGTCAACAATGACAAAGATTGGGATGCTTGGAACTCAATTTAACCAGATAAATAAAAAGGAGAATGAGTCAGTGAAGTAATTCAATAATAGATTTGACAGGTTGTACAACTAGATTCCAACATAGTTCCATCCTATGGCCTCATCAGTTCATCTTATTTACATGGATGCTTTTGAAGGGAGATTTCATTTCATTCTAAAAGACAAGAAGCCTACATTGTTGGCACAAGCCAAGGAGTACAATGCCGATATTGAAGAGAATCTCCTTGATTCAAGGGTAGAAACTTTTCAGTTCCCTCGTGCAAAGACATAAGCAAAGACTAAGGTTTCCAACAATAGTGCTCTTGATCTAATTTCCCTCTTGACTCAGAAGATAGATCATATGAGTACTCAATTTACCCAGGTGTAGAATCTGATTATGGGTCGTTTGAATACTGTAGAGAGTAATCAATCTACTCCTAGAACTCAATTTACCAGACAACAAAGAGATGCCAGAGGTTGGAAACCAAGGCCTCAACAAGAGGCAAAGGCCCCAGATACTTTGAAACCACTTGGGATAGTTGACATAGAAGCTTGGTTCCTTCCATGCTAAGAACCTCATAAAGAAGATGAATTCCCCTGACGAGATTAAGATTCTCCCTATGATATGAATTACATGGATATGATCTGTGTATTCCAAGAGGAAAAAGTCACACAAGAACAAATCAATGAAGCCAGAAGATGAGGAGAAAGAGAGGGGAGACTCTATGCCTTGAATCAGTTAACATATGATTAGAAGAAGGAATTAAAGAGGGAATATTTGACCTACACTAGAAGGAATAAAGCTTCAATCCCTCCATCACATCCTGACACTCCTCTTGCATCAACAAAGAACGTGGTGCCACTAGCTCCACCTCTGGTACGTGAGTTTCTTCCTAAGTCAACTCTTGCAGAAGAAATTCAGTTGAATATAGATGTTGCAAGCATGTTTGGAAAACTAAATATGATGGTCCTAGTGATAAAAATGTGTAAGATCCCTTCTGTGAAAAGGGAAATTTTGAAAATATTACAGGTGCCAACTGAGAAGAAAGATACTCCTATCATATTGAACACTATGTATCTCGATCAACCAAGAGACATGAATCCTCCCTTCTACCTCTCATTAGGCAAGAATGGCCTCCACTTGAACAATTGCATGCTTGATTTTGGGGCCTCAACAAATGTCATGTCACTGAAGGTGATGGAACAACTTGGTCTGAAGACAACCCGACCCTACAAAAATGTATGTGGTATTAATTCTAGAAGGGTCAAGGTCTTTGGGGTGTGTGAGGACATTAAGGTTTTTCTACTTTATTTTCCACATATCAACCTCCTCATGGACATATTAGTGATCGATGTTATGGATTATTAGGAGATTCTCTTGTCAAGGAATTGGTCCTCGACCCTTGGGGGTTTTCTTAGTACAATCCTTACACATGCATACATTCCCATGGGCGATGACACATATGAAATCTTACACAATCGGGAAAAGAATGATAAACATGCGATGGATCCGAGTGTCCCAAATTATGTTAGGAACTCAATTATGATGTGCACCCACATATTGTTGAGTATGATCCATCTGAGCTACCCTTCATACAGGAAAACTCCATAGATTTGTTTCTCCCATGGACAAATGAATAAAAAGAGAAACTTGCAAAATAACGAAAGAATGTAAAAAACATGAAGAAATCACCAAAGAGATGATCAACATAGAGCCTACTTCATATCCATGCATTGAGACTACACCTTGCATCATTTTCAATGAAGGAATTATAGCACTCATGTGGGACAAGAGAAATGGAAATCCTAGGTATGACCAGAGAAATGAAAACTCATGGATTGGCCCTTACATCGTCAAGAAGAAGTTCAATAAAGAAAATTACTATCTGACAGGATTTGATGAGAGAAATATTCTATTACCAGTGGATGGATCTCTTCTCTAACCTTATGTTCAGGTCACATCACTTCTTCAGGGCCCATGCCCCAGGTAAGTAGGTATGTCATATTTTTTTTCCTTGCATTTGCATCTTGATTGCTCATATTAGTTTAGATGCATTTCATATTTCATTTTTCTCTACTTGCATATTGATTTCATGTTAGTTTATAAATTTTTGAAAAAATATCAAAATTTTTCTTTTCTAGATTAGTTTTATTTTGGATTTTTATATATGGATGAAGGGTGATAGAACCACCCTAGATGCTCTGATGCTTTTTTTTTTTCTTTGAGTTTTGACATGCACATGTCTACCAGGAGATGATGCGGTTCTCATGCAATCTACGATGAGCACATGTCCCCAAGTAGGAGATAGATGTTATCCCCATTTTGTGGGATAACTAAGGATATTATGTCTCGAGGCCCTCAAGTTGCAGATATGGAGTGCCGAGAGACTACATGACCAACAATATTCTTTTGCACAGATGGAGACAATTTTCACCAACATATAAGTCATATATTTTCAGATGGCATCCACCGCACCAGCTGGATTTTGGAAGGCACTGAGCCTTTCTCCATGAGGTACAAGTCAGATATTATGGTAAGTGTCATTTCAATATTCAAGGCATTTTAGTATGTTGTATATTATACTGCTTTACATTTCATGACATATTCTTTGACATTATACCTTTTTCCCTGTTTCACCTTAGTGGTTGACATTGTGACCTAGTAAGTGGTCTTCCTTGGGAATGGGTTTGCTACTAGGAACTCCCTTTAAGAGCCATAATACCATTCCTGACCATAATTACCACTTTTCATCACTTAAACCCCCCATTTCCTTATCTCTTGGGATTTTAGGGTGTATTGACCCAAGAAGGGGTTGTCCCTCATTATATGGGAAGAAAGGGCTGAAGGCCCAAAGGGATTGTTGTTGGGTAAAAAATAAGTCTATATATAAACCTTCTAGATGCTTCACCCAGGGATCCCCCAATAAAGCAATGAAACGATTATTTATAAAACAGGGGGACCCACAAGAATAAATAATAGAATGCCTAGGGGGTTAGTTGGAGGATAGGAGGTCTCATCACAAGCCGACCTATCACGATCATGGGTATCTAGCGGTATAAAATTACCATCATTTGGCCACCAAGCCAGGGTAGTGGATCTCAGTTGCACAACTGAGAGAAAGGGGGTCTCATCATGATCCAACCTTCTCATTTCTGCAAAGTATTTGTGAGTGACACTATCATCTTCTAGACACCATGCCAGGATAGTGGCCTTCAACCCGTCCCTAAAACATGAAAGAAACAAAGAATGGAAAAACGACGGGCTTGGAAAAATTGCATTGCAAACGAAGGTGCCACACACCCTCTACAAAGGCACCCATGAATAAGATACTACAACCCCTTGTATGTCATGAACCCCATGCCCATAGAGTCTTGATCCTTAACCACTTCATCCACTTTACATGGCTTAGAGAGGGATCTCTTGGAAACATTCCTTGAACTAGGGAAAGATCTACCCAATAGGACACCTCATCAACCCTCCCATATCTGAGCTTGGAAATTCACATAATGTATTTGAGAACTTAATTATTTAACATGGTAATCTTTGATGCACATGCTTAGGTGGCTCATTTATTAACTTTTTTTTTCTTATCATGATATTTTGACTTGAGATCCTTGGAGGGCGTGGCTATTTGCCTTTGAAGGACCTAGCTGGTGGACAGTTTTGGAGGAACACACCTATCTTGGGCTTCCATGGGGCTTGAAGCCCACAGGTTGGATGCCAAGGGCCTGTATGTTGGATGAGAGAGACATACCTTTGGAGGCCTAGAAGACATTGTGGACAACATGAACTAGCCCTCCCATGCCAAAATTTTTCCCTAGGAGAGGAAAAACATCACCTTTGGAGGCATGACGTCATTTAGGAGGGCTAGGGTTTGGTGGTGAGGTTGGTATTCATTGACACAAGGACATTTTGAGGAAAATGAGGCTCTGACCATGAAGAAATTACTTGGATGATTGACATGTGGCTTTGGGAAGCCTAACTACACTTATCCAACACCAACGACTTGCTCCTAGTGTCAAAATGTCCCCTAAAGGGGCGGCGCCACCTTAAGTTAGGCTTCTTTTTGTGTAAAAGTAAATTTTAAGTGAATTGTTTAATATTATTTGTGTAAAGGGGAAATATTAGGTTTGTTGACCCCTAGTCTTGTGGTTTACCCTAAAATTACGTGGACAAACTATTTTGGTGACATTTTGTATAAATAGAGATCATAAGATCTCATTTTATAACATAACTCTTCCATTATGAGAAGTATTAGATTGAAATTTTCACTATATTTAGCTATTTCTCTCTCTTGTGCTCTTGTATATGGCTATTTCTTTGGTTATTGGTTGATGGAAGTGATGCACTAGTGTTGGAAGGATTTCAATGCTACAACAACACACCAACAAAACCCTAACTATCGACCCTTTCGGCAACACCTACGAAGCAAATGAAGTCTCACTCGAGGTAGAGGCAGGGGTGGTTGCAAGACTTCAGTGTATGCAACCTTAGATGGGACATATATTTGTGATTGTAACACCTTAACAAACGACTTAGCAATATAGTTCATCATTATTTAACCAATATCTACTCAGTAAGTAAAACCCTAATTATAGAGCATCGCGGGATTCAACCAGATCTAGCATCTAGTAGCACTTAGCATAACGAAATGGATCAGATCTAGTAGATTCAAGCACTAAGAAAATTCACACAGGTCAGATCTAGCATTCACTCTCCTTATTTAGCACTAAGCTACCATATTAGATTCATCTATCATCCAACAACACACTAAGCATTCAAGCAGATAAACAAGAGAGCAACCATAAAGCACAAAGCATTCACAATGCAGGATATACGTGGTTCACCCCCACCCCAGGGATACATCCACCAAATATTCGTATTCTTTATTAGCTTCTTCAATTAGTTACATGCACATAGCCACAAAACCCTACTCCGCATAGGACAAGAGATCTGCACACTCCGCTAGACCCTCCTTCCCCGAGTAGATATAGGAACAGAGCCTTACATAGCCTTTTACAGTCACTTGCACTCAGCTTTGTGTGTCTTACACAATATGCATAGAGCACTTACAACTATTATTTGCACTTAACAAAAGATCACACACATAGCTCTCATGTCCTAGCACTTAGCATGGCACCTTCGATCACATATATTGAACTAGTTCCTACATTGCCTAGCCTTGTATTTGTACATTGAAAAATGGACCTAAGCATGGGTAAACCCATAGGTTGACATCCCCATACCCGTTACATAAGCCCAAAACCCAAAAATCCCTAAAAAGGGGTCGAGATCCGTGATCTCCACTTCGACTTGTGCTCCGCCTTCGACAACCCGTCGAAGTCCCAAAAATAGGTCAAACATGACCAAGGATCCTAAAAACTTGGTCAAGGGCCAACATGCCCCCAACACTCACCTGTGACTCATCCCAAGTCACTTTTCTCTCGGTAGCTCTACTTCAAAATCCTCGAGCTTGGTTTGAGATGCTTCGACTTGTTGTTGTGCCATGAACTCCTGTTCAACGAACTCTTGGATAACAACTTCGTTGACAGGTCCTTCCAAACACTGTTCAGCTACAGTGATGACTTGCTCCAGTTCTGCTCCTCGACCTTCAATCTCTGTGAATAGTTGGCAAGCCTCATCCTGTATAGGTTGGAGTCTCTGAGTCACTTCCATGACCTTGATCTGAATGGTGTGGACCTGCTGCTGAGCAGTGCGTTGCTCTTGGGATCTCTTCATCCTTTCAACAGCTGACAGGGGCTTCAACTACGCCTGTATTGTTTCTGCTTGATACTTCGCCTCTTGGAGCTATGACTCCAGTGTCTTTAGTTCTGGATTCTCAGTGAGTCACTCATAAGCCTGGGCAATGTGATCACACAGTTGTTTACATTCCATGGCAAGGGCCTTTATTATCTCAACTACGCCTTGAGCGGTTGCTTCTCTTTGATCCCTCACATCCTGCGGGGTGTTGGGCACTATGCGGAGTTCTAAGTCTAATATTATTTGCTGTAGCTGCTAGATAGATTTTGTGAGCTGCTCTACTTGATGCATGACTAGGCCTCCTGCCTTTGGCTCTAAGTCTGTAATGGAGTGAAGTGCTTTGTTGACTTCTTCTTTCATTTCGAGTTGCTCTACGAGAAACTGTTCTTTTTTTTGTTGAATTTGTGCTTTCTTCTCTTAGAACTTTGTCTGGAGAGGAACCTTCTCCTGCTCAGCAACTCGACGTTGTTCTAAGAGTACTTCTTGCACTTGCTTCAAGGCCTGGGTGGCTTGTTTTATTTTTTCTTGTGTGCAATGAAGGTGAGCTTTGGTTGCATCAGCTAGTCGATGGAGTTGGGCTGGCTCATCTCCTAGCTCTGGTTCTCCCGATGGAAAGTGCGCAGTGGACACTGCGCGACTGGACTAAAGGGCCTGCTGTACCCCTCATAGTTCAACCTCGATTCTGTCGTACATCTCCTCCTTCTTGGCTTCTTATTTTTGTAATATTTCCTACGAGGCATCATTCATAGCTGCGATGATGAAGTCAAAATCATTGATAGTGAGCATAGTCTGCATTTTAGTCAAGGTGGCTCTTGATTTCTTCTAGGAAGGGGGTTTCCAGGGAGAAACATTCCTCTTCTTCAGGGGATCAACCTCATCTCTAGGTGGTGTTACTTCACCTTGCTTCTACTCATCTTCTTTTCCATTTATCTCTTCTACTTCATCATCACCCCCTCGACCAGGTGATACGGAAGAAATCTTTTCTGATGCGCTACTTAAGTCTTGGACTTCTTCCATCTTCTTCCTTTTGCTGGTTCCAAGTGTGTCATATTCTTTGTAAGTGACCTCCGAGCCGTCAAGTTTGAGGTTAGACATCTCTGCAGGGTCAGCAGGGATAAGGAGGTCTGTTGACTAGTCCTTAGTTATCTTCTCGAGGTCTTTTTCCTTAAGCTTGTAGTATGACTGAATCTCCTCTTTGTGCTCATCTACTCGCGCAGTGATATAGATGAAGTGTCGATCTGCGCGTAACTTCATGAGGGGCCTGAATAGCTGTAGGGTGTTTGGCATCATGCAAGGTTCAACTTCGATAGCCCTCTTCAACTGGAGATAATACGTGTGAAAGACTATGTTCGACTGCCACTATTTTCCCATATCGCTTGAGTACCAGAGAGTGGTGAACTTCGCAGTGAGTGACTCGATGTTTGGGAAGGTTTCACCTTCCAAAATTTCCCAAGAAGTAAATGCGATGAGGACCAGGAGCCAGCTAAAGTGAAACTCGTAGCCCTGATCTTATGCTTCACGACAGTTTAATTCCAGTTGATTAACTAGGTACTTCACCCTATTCATCTGTAGGCCTTCCACGCATTTCCCCGTGAGGTCAACAACAAATTTTGTGACCTGCGTGGGTCTGTTCTTCCCTACTATATTTCTTGAAATTAACTGGCATGCTAGGCGCACTGCGCCATTCTGGATGGAAGCTATATTGTAGCCTTGTGTCCCCTTCTCAACATTACCGTAGGTATCCTTGATCTTTTGTGCTAGGGCACGATATGTGGCCTTCCTTGGATAGAAGTCATGTGGGTCGGGTCCTTGCATACTCAATCCAATGATCCTATGGATCAGCATCGAATCGACTGTGATACAAGGGTCTAGCCATAAGTAGCTGCCAGGGTAACATGAAAGTAGGAGCTTGACATAGGAGTTAACTTCATGGTGCCTTTCAAAGTGTGGGATTTTCATTACATTCAACAAGGTGGACGACACGATATTCATCGTCCACTGCTGAGGAATTATTTTTTAGTTATTCCCCTTCGTCCTAGTCAAGTATTTATACAGGGTGAGCATACTATGGTTCTTTTGATATCCTAGGTTGAAGTCGCTAAACTTCGACGTTTCCATATTGTCCTGTTGCGCTCGAAGCATGCGTATCCCGTTCTAGAGGTACACAGTAACCATGGTGTACTAGAAATCTCTCAGCACGCTATCATGACTCACCACACCAACCAGGGGTAGGATGTAATCAGGTAAGATGGTCGGGATTAGCTTCGCATTTTCTAGGTCATCTCTATGCTTGGTTATCTTTTCTGTGACAACTTGAGATGGATCAGATCCATGAGGGGTCGATAGAGAGGCTTGCAATCCTCTCGTCGATGATGCTTGTACACCCACAAACATTACCCTTTCAGACATTATTCTTTCAGTCATGAGGTCGATGAGTACCTCCTTCATAGACTCTTCAACTTCACTAAGTTCTTCGGACATACACACTCGTGGTTGAATATCTCTGGTTGAAGAGAAACTACTTAATGAAATGGGTTGGATGGTGATAGCTCGATGATCACTATGCGAAATCAACTAATATGCGGGCTTAGATAATCACAGTTGGAAAAAGTGGTCTCGGTGCAAGGATTGATGGAATAAGTATATAACTAGGCAACAAGTCTCTCCAACGGGAAAGAAGCCTTCATTACTTCAGTTCTATCCGTTACGGTGTGGTCCCAATGGTCTGGTGGAAAGATTTCTGATCATACATGTCATTCTAACCGTTCGGGGAGTTAGTCTAATGATTATACTATTTCCAATGACTAGATTGCTTCACCATGGAGAAGTTCCATGTGGCGCTGTTCTGATATCCTGACGAAGTTCCAATTTTACAAATTTTCCTTTTGCGAAGTTCCCCCTGGAACATTCTGTAACTTTTCTATCTTTGATCTCTTCTTACTTAGTTTTCAATCCTTCTTTCCAGTGAGATTCATTTCAGAGTTCCTCTTTCCATTATGATTCTTGTCTTCTCTTGGCATAGTAACTTCACACTGTTGAAATTATTTCCTAGGATTCAAGGGCAATAATTCTTCTCTATCTGGGGTAGATGCTTGTGAACCTTCTTGTGTCCTTTCATCTTCAACATCCAAGTTTCTGGTTCTAAATAGCTTCGATCTGATCTCCTGTTCTTCAATCAAGTGTGCTATCCTCTTAGTCATGAAATCTTTTAATTCTTGCTTCTTCTGCTCTAAGGCTTCCTCTTCTTTTCTTCTGGGTTGATCCATTTCAATCTAGGGTTTTCCTAGTAGCATAGAAAATATGGCACTGTTCTCAATAAATTTAACAACCTCAAAATATTCCTCTGTTGAAGCTCCATGAGCACTCATATATATTTAGGTGAGTCTTTCACATAGGGTTATCAATTTTCCTTTAAATAATCCTATTCCTCCCAATGAAGGAATCATAGCAGGCTTTCCTAAAGCTTCCCAAGTTCTTTCTGTCATGATATTCACCTGTGTTTCCTCATACAGAACACAATCAATGTCAAAGTCTCCTATTCTTGCTTCTATGCATTCTTTTTCTTTAAAAATGTCTGACAAGTTTATATTTCGGTGGTCATTCATGGTTTCTTTGATTTGCAGCAGTATAGTCTTTGATTCTTTCCAGGGTTCTGCCATGGTCTCAATTTCTTGACCTTGCTCACGGTCTTCTTGTATCATATTCACCCTTTCAATCTTAGAAATCATTCTAGGGCAATCTAAAACTTCATGATCCGTAGCTTTACAACAAAGACAACTAGGTCTTTTACTAGGACATTCCTTAGCAATATGTCCCGGTCTTCGGCCACTATAACAAAGAGTCAGTCTTCGCTTTCTCTTAAATCATCCCCAACCTTTCCTGTACTGCGCACTAGGATCATCGTAGTTAACCTGCAAGAAATTCTTTCTAGGGTCCTGCATCCATTTGTTATTCCAAACATTCTTTCTATGCATAGGAATAACATATCTTTCACTATTCTTAATAGTTCTACTTATATCAAATATTATTTCATCTAGTTGTGCCCTAGTTTTCAGGCTAGGACAAAATTTATCAAACATACCTAGATCCATTTTCTTGATTTTTTTTTTCCACTTATCTGACTTTTAAGAAAGCACAGAGCTTACAGATCTTACCTTTTTAACCAAAATTTCTTTTATTAGAGCACAAATATTTCAGATCTTACCTATTTTCTTCGAATCTAACTTCTCTTCTTAACACAAATCTTCACAGATTAAGTAGAATACTGCGCAATAGGGCAACAGATCTACGCATAGAGAAATCACCAATTTAGGTCATATCTTCGCACAGAGATTCTTCTTCCTCAGTTCCCAACAATCACAGTTTCAGTCCCAGGTCTACGCACAAAGCTATCTTTTCTTTAGTTCCCAACAATCACAATTTTAGGTCTTGACAACAGAACCATTTGTTGGCATAGGGGCAGAATCGGGGTTCAACGCTACAAAAACACACCAACAAAAACCTAACTACCGACCCTTTCGACAACACTTGCGAAGCAGATGAAGTCTCAACTGAGGTAGAGGCAGGGGTGGTTTCAGGAATCTAGTGTCTACAATATTAGCTGGGACACAGATATGTGATTGTAACACCTTAACAAAGCACTTAGCAATATAGTTCATCAATATTTAACCAGTATCTACTCAATAGATAAAACCCTAATTACATAGCATCATAGGATTCAACCAGATATAGCATCTAGTAGCACTTAGAATAACAAACCAAATCAGATCTAGCAGATTCAAGCACTAAGCACATTCACACAGGTCAAATCTAGCATTCACTCTCACTATTCAGCACTAAGCTACCATATTAGATTCATCTATCATCCAACATTGCACTAATCATTCAAGCAGATAAACAAGAGAGCAACCATAAAGCACAAATCATTCACAACACAGGATATATGTGGTTCACCCCCACCCTAGGGCTACGTCCACCAACTCTTCGTCTTCTTTATTAGCTTCTTCAATCAGTTACATGAACATAGACACAAAACCCTACTCCACATAGGAAAGGAGATCTGCGCACTCTGCTAGACCCTCCTTCCTCAAGTAGATCTAGGCACAATGCCTTACATAGACTTTTATAGTCACTTGCACACAGCTTTGCAAGTCTCACACTATATGCACAGAGCACTTACAAATGTTATTTGCACTTAGCACAACATCACACACATAGCGCTCGTTTCCTATCACTTAGCATGGCACCTTCGATCACATAGATAGAACTACTTCCTACATCGCCTAGCCTCTATTTATACATTACAAAATGGGCCTAATCATGGGTAAACCCATGGGACGACATCCCCATGCCCATTACATAAGCCCAAAACCCAAAAAACCCTAAAAAGGGACTGAGATCCACGATCTCCACTTCGACTTGCGCTCCACCTTCGAAATCCTTTCGAAGTCCCAAAAATAGGTCAAACATGACCAAGGATCCTCAAAACTTAGTCAAGGGCTAAGAAGCCCCCAATACTCACCTGTGACTCGTCCTGAGTCACTCTGGTCTCGGTAGATCTATTTCAAAAGCCTCAAGCTTGGCTTGAGCTACTTCGACTTGTTGTTGTGCGATGATCTCCTGTTCAACGAACTCTTGGATAACAACTTTGTTGACAGGTCCTTCCAAACGTTGTTCAGCTGCAGTGATGACTTGCCCCAGTTTTGCTCCTCAGCCTTCGATCTCTGTGAATAGTTGGCAAGCCTCATCTTTTATAGGTTGTAGTCTCTGAGTCACTTCCTTGACATTTCTCTAAATGGTGTGGACCTACTACTGAGTAGTGCGATGCTCTTGGGATTGCTTCATCCTTTCAACAGTTCATACGGGCTTCAACTGCACCTGTATTGTTTCTGCTTGATACTTCGCCTCTTGGAGCTGTGACTCTAGTGTCTTCAGTTCTGGATTCTCAATGAGTCACTCATAAGTCTGGGCACTACGATCACATAGTTTTTTACATTCCATGGCAAGGGAATTTATTCTCTCAGCTGCACCTCAAGCGGTTTCTTTTCTTTGATCCCTCACATCCTACGGGGTGTTGGGCACTGTGCAGAGTTCTAAGTCTGGTATTCTTTGCTGTAGATGATGGATAGATTATGTGAGTTGCTCTACTTGATGTGAAACTCAGTCTTCTGCCTTTGGATCTAACCCTGTCATGGAGCGAAGTGCTCTGTTGACTTCTTCTTTCACTTCGAGTTGCTCTGAGAGCAACTGTTCTTTTTCTTGCTGAATCTTTTCTTTCTCCTCTTCAAAATTTGTTTGGAGAGAAACCTTCTCCTAATCCTCAACTCGACGTTGTTCTAGGATTACTTCTTGAACTTTCTTCAAGGCATGGGTGGCTTGTTCTGTTTCTTCTTGTGTGCAACAAAGGTGAGATTTGGTCGCATCATCTAGTCAGCGGAGTTGGGCTGGCTCATCTCCCAAATCTGGTTCTCCCGATGGCAGGGGTGTAGTGGACACTGCGAGACTGGACTGAAGGGCCTAATATACCCCTTGTAGTTCAACCTTGATTCTATCGTACACATCCTCCTACTTGGCTTCTTGTTTCTACAATATTTCCTGCGAGGCGTCATTCACAACAGTGATGATGAAGTCAAAATCATCAACAATGAGCACAGTCTGCATTTTAGTCAAGGTGGCTCTTGATTTCTTCTAGGAAGAGGGTTTCGGGGGAGAAACCTTCCTCTTCTTCAGGGGATCAGCCTCATCTCTAGGTGGTGTTACTTCGCCTTTCTTCTGCTCATCTTCTTTACCATTTATCTCTTCTACTTCGTCATCATCCCCTTGGCCAGGTGATATGGAAGCAATCTTTTCTGATGCACTGCTTAAGTCTTGGACTTCTTTGGTCTTCTTCCTTCTACTGGTTCTAGGTGTGTCAGAGGGAGGAGCATAGGTTAATACTTCATCATTCTTCTCAGGTTCCATCTCATCAACCATATCTTTATTCTGCTGGTTAAAAACTCATTCCCTTCTTTCTTGTGAATCAACAGTAAAGGCTTCAAGGGAAACTAGTTTTTTCAAACTGAGAGTGTTCGAGGTATCTTCAAGGTCATTGATTTTGGTCCCTAAAGAGGAAAAGTTTTTTCCTTTGGACAAGGAGAGATTTACATCAATTCGCATGGCCATGTTGTGAGCTTCTGTGAGTCTTTTCAGACCCTTTTTATAGAGGAGGAAGCTTGAATTCCCTAGAAGTGCATTGGTATAGAGATACACGAGGTACTTGTCTTCAGGACAATGGATTCTAGATATCTGGTATAGCAACATCTGAAACCTTACCCTGAAAGCTCTGACAGTCTCATCCTCAGTTTGTCTTATGTATTCGAGTCCTTTAAGTAAAAATTGGATATCTTCCAATTTCATGCCCCAACTCAGGAGAAAGGTTTCTTCTAATTGGTCCATAGATGTGATGCTAGCGGCTGGAAGATTATCATACCATCTTCTAGCATTTCCATGTAGAGTGGCATAGAAGAGTTTCATTACCAAGCCTTTAGCATCATCACTAACAGGTTGGAGTTGAAAGAAAGCCCAAAAATTACTCATGTGATAGTCGGGTCTTTCTCCATCATTGCCAGTGAATCCAGAGAGCCATTTTTCATACTTCGGGGGAATTTGTCTAGGAAAACCCAAGATTTTACTCATGTCTAAAGGATTGTAGTTTCCAAGATCCCATTGTGAAGTCATAGTTGGCTTCGTCATCAGTGGAGTCGCTAGATAATTTTCTTGAAACTATCAAAAGATAAGGGAAAACACCCTAAGTGGAGTCTCCAGGTAAGCTTGTAAGTTTAAGACTCTTTAGGCAAGGCTTACCGAAAAGTGTCGTCTTGAGGAGAATTGACTCAGTGTTCCCCAACAACGATGCCAAAATGTTATCACACAGTTTGTAGTTAAGATAATAGGCAGGTGAAAGGAGGTCAAATTGGATAACTGAACCAATCCCACCACTGTCACCTCAATGGGAAGGTTCTTTCTGTTTAGGGAAGTAAGGTCCAGGGGAGACATCCCCAGTGACCTGGGGTTTTGAGAAGGCAAAAAGGCTTAGAAAGGATAAGTGATAATATTCCCCCTCACAAGTCACCACCTAATCATAAAGTTTGGCTTAATAGCCAATGGAGATAAAAGATAACCGGAAGTAATAACCAAGAAGAGTACCTGCCTGAGACAAAGCAACAAAGAAACTACATGTGCAAGCTTGCTTGCTGGTTAGTACTTCATATAATCAATGACTTTTATGATAATAAGCAATTGAGCAATAATATTGACGAAGTAAATCAATGTTTGTACAATAGCAATGATTACAATATCACTTCTTAATAATTGCTAAAGAAAAAATTTGGCATTCAATGTAACAATATCAACACTTTATAAACATGCCTTAACCAATCATTCAATTTCTTTAGAAGTAAAATGAAAGATGCACAAAGGTTTTTATAGCATAAGAAGGTGACGAAAACAATAGGGTTAGTAGGATTAGTCTAGGCTAGAGTTAGTAAGAGTTATATATTGCTCAAAGTATTGGAAGTTTGTTTGTGATCGAGTTACTCAATACAATGGAGGTAATAGATCAGTGCCTTATTAGGGCAATATGGATTCAAAAGGGCTACAAATGTTGAAGGGCTGTGATGATTATGATAGGGATAGAGACAAGAGGGTTTGATGTTGACATGTTGCTAAATCAAGGATTTGACAAGTCAAACCCTAGGGAGATGGCTCATTAAGGTGTAGGTGACCTAGGCCTTAATGCGTCTTCCTCCTTCCCTAGATCAAAAGATAAATTTTAATGGCTAGCTTGAGCAAGAAAGTTATGGCTGAAGATAAGAAGGTTAAATGTTGAGGTGTTGCTAAAGCAAGGCCTCAAAAATGAAACTGTAGGGGAGAAAGGCTCACCAAGGTGTAGAAACCTCCTTCTTCAACTCATTGACAAGAATAAAATGGCTAAGCTGGAAGAATAGGTTTAGAGTGTTGCTATGACAAGGCTCTATCTAGCTTCAACAAAGCCAAAAGGCTCTTTAACTTGGTAGGGACATGAGACAAGAACCTTAACATGTGCTTGTCACCTAGGGTTTTAAATCAACAAATTATAATAACAAAATGCAAGTAAACATTACTATAACTATTCAGTCAAGAAGGATTTGATAAATTCACTTACGTTTAACCAAGAAGTCACATAGCCATACCCTAGTTGTAAATATTCCACCAAGATAAATGCCAAAAATCACCAAAAGAAACCTTCCTGCAACAAGTGCGCTACAATTTCAGCCAACAACCCTAAGAGGGCCGAAAATTTTAGACCTCACCAAGTGGTGAGTGAAAGATGATGAAAATATGAAGGTAAAAAACCTCAATATATAGCATACTAATGACCTTGATTAAAAATTAAGTCATCAAAAGGTCGATAAGGAAAAAATACCAAAATCATACTATTTTACATTAAATGTCTTAAATTAAACCCTAATCAAGAAAAAACAAGACGTCATGCCCCTTCTAGGATGACGTTAGCCCTTTCTAGGGAAAATGCAGCCTCCTAGAGAAAAACGTTAGCCCTCCTTGGGCTTCTCCAACCTGCCACACATGCCAAAATGCCTTGTCTATCTTCCAAAATGTACATGAAGAAAGGATAATGTCATTAACCTCTTGGGTGACATATTAGGCCTTCCAAGGCCAACTTTCCAATGAAGAGGGCACAACCCCCCTAGGTAAGGCTCTGCCAGGGTGCCTCTGTGGAACACCCTCCTCTTCTCTGGTGCAAACCCCTCTGTCCTGTTTCTGCCCCCTGTTGGGGTCTCAACATCCACTTGGTGGGCTCTTCAACCCCATGGAGGTCCGAACTAATCATCTCCCCATGTGTGCTTGTCCAATATGGTACCTGTCCATTGGGCATGATCTTGCACATCAACAACTACGCCCTCCATGGGCTCATAAGTCACAGGGATCATAGCAATGCCAATCACATCTCATCATCAATATTATTAAACATGTGCATAAAACCCCTATTACCCCAGTTAAGTGCTCAAAGACATTATACAAGTCTGTTGGCATGTTTACAGGCAGAGTGTGATTGTCATTGATGGCAAGATCAGAGTGTGCATCGATGGAAAAACTGGAACAACGTAAGCCCAAGTGAAGAAGAAAATAGTATGCAGAGATCAAATCTCTGGAGAGATAGCATTCTGAGATGCGCAAATGAGATCCCATACATCAAGGCTCGCAGAAGGATCAAAGGTCGTGGCCTTTGACACTTAGATATTTGAGAAAGCCAAAGCTCAGGAGGAGGAGCGACAGTGGCCATTGGATCAGTATCCAAACAAGAGGAGCGCGCAGAAAGATCGAGCTATCGATCTGAGAACATTCTCGACAAACAATGATAATTTTAGGTCTAAATATGCGAGGAGTTTACAGTCAGGAAACTTTGAGATTTGAAATCTCCAGAATGCGAAGTTCAGTCAGTCGTCAGATCAATTTCGAGTGGAAGGACAGGATAAGCTAGCAAAGTTGCATCACAGAAGATCAAGATGTCGATCCAAGATCCTGATTGAATGAAAAAAAGTCACTTCGGATATAGAGATGTGAGGAGTTTACACTCCTGAATGTTTGATATTTGAAATCCCCGGAATGTGAAGTTCCATCATCTGTCAAATTTGGAGATCAGACAATGACCGTTAGATCAGGGAGATCTATGCCATCAGATTACGTCAGCAAATATCATCCCCAAGGACATGTGGCAGACCACGTCAGCAAGGACCCATGGCAGACCATGTCAGCAAGGACATGTGGTGCAATCAGACAATGACAAGTGTCAAGTTGATTCAACATTTAAGGTACGTGGAAATCACAAATCTGAGTGACACGTTGCAGCTGCTTGGCTTGTGACACATCATTGAGTGACGCAAGAGTTACATCACTCCTAGAATTTTGCTTCGAGAGTTTTACCACTAGTACTCACCCAAAGACCCAAAGTCCTGAAGGCCGAAGTCCCAGAGCGGAGGATAGCCGTTGGATTAAAGAGGACATGCGTTAGTGGATTGTCAACTTCGGTAAAAAGAAAAGGAAGGATGAATGAGAGTTTAAGAATTGAAATATCCAAATTCTGGAGACACAAAGGAGATATCGATCGTTGATATGAGAGGGACACGCATTTTTGGATCATGGACTCTAGTTGAAATTCTTTGGGAGAAAACGAGAACTTGAGAGTTGAAACTCCCAGAGCCCGGATTGCGAAATTGATCTCGTTCGTTGATTTGGAGGGACACGTGTTATCTGACCGTTGAGAGAAAGGATTGCGCGTGGAAAAAGGAAAGAAAGAAGATCCACCTATTGAAGAGGATATATGTCATTAGATCTTCCATTCCAGAAGATATCCAATCAGCAACAACATGGTTTGAGAGTTGAAACTCCCGGAGCCTGGATCACGAAGGAAACCTCAGTCGTTGATGGAGGAAGGAGAGATCTAGTTCATGGACTCGAGAGGATAGATATGAACCATCCATTCAAGAGCACTGTCAGGATAATGATATCAACGATCGTGCTTCATTGTGGGGCAAGAACATGCTCGGGCCTTAATTTTTAATGAGCGGGACGCAATTGAAACCATGGTTTTGGAGAAAGAACGCGTGGAGGCTCATGGTGAATTGCGGGGTGAAAATAATTTTGGTTTAAACCACCCTTGGATGCACCCAAAATCACTTGGTCACATGAAGCTCATAGTTCAAGGTCATATCGTTAAATGGAGCCAACGCTCACTAGACAGAAATCGGGAAGCTCCTTGTTTAATAAGTGCTTGGTCACTGCTGATGGTCACGTGAAGGAAGGGTCTTAGAAGCCTAAGAAGCCATAGTTGACTGGCTATCACTGACAGAGAAGACAAAGAGTCTCGACTACCAGAGAAGCTAAGGAACCTCAACATAACGAACACTAATGAAGAACTCACAGGGAACAGAGCTGCCAAAGAAGATGAAGAGTTGCCATGATGATTGATAGAGGACTCAACGTGACAAAAACATGCAGAACAGAGAAGTGAAAGAATTATTCTAGTTAGCCATGCAGTTATGAGGAAGAGACGGACTGAACAACCTGTAGGGAAAAACAATGATGTAGTGAAGAGCATGCAGAGGCATAGTGCATAGGATGCAGTTGGTGCACAAAGAATATAAAAATGCAGAACAAAGAAGTGAAGGTGTACTATGAGTTAGCTATGAATTTATGAGGAAGAGATGCAGTAAACAACCAGAAGGGGTAGGACAATTGTTATCAGACTAATTGGTAGCTGTGGACACTAACTGATCTCCCTAGATCCACCTAGATCTAGAACAAAACACACCAGAACATGACGCTTTTATTAAGTTTTAGATATTGAATTTACTAACTAAAGAGGGATAAGTGACATACCATTTAAATGTCACTTTCTCTTGCCATCACCATCCTAGTTCCATTCTAATGCTCATACCATGATGATCCTACAAAAGAACGCAACCAACCAAAGTGATAGTAATAACATAAACTCAATATAAACCTATGTATGTGATCAAGGAATCATACAATAAAACACAAGAAGCTTTATAGGAAAGAATCATATTATTGTATCATATTAAATGTGGAAGAGAGATTACAACCATGGCCTTGATGTCGTAAGGTCCATTCCAACTATCCTTCATTCCCCACACACTTTCACTCCAAGAATTTGGAGACCATGGATCTGATAGCTACTTACAATCTATCTTGACAAAGCAAATCTCAAAGCCACTCTAACCAAGCTAATAATTCCAGGCCAACCAAAACTAACATTCTCCATGAGAACTCCTCTCCTTTTATAAGTTGAAGAGGATAAGGTGAGGAGGTTAGGATGATCCCACTAAATCATGAAAGCGAGTAAGATCCAAACCATTCGGATGCCACCTCACCATGGAAGTTTCTCCTTCTAGAAGATTCGAGAAAACACTCATTTTTCCCACATGTAGGCATTCTCGCACCCTACCTATAGAGAAAACTGCGAACCTCTCGCAACCTAGCTATGGTGCAACCTGCGAGAATCAGGCATTCTCGCATCCTGCCTATATAGCAACCTACGAACTTCCTTTTTATAAGGTTTTTACACTGGAAAATGCAACTTCTTTTCTCAGGAAAAAGTTCTTCTCCCTTCTCTCTTCAGGAACTCAGGCCACTGACCCCTCTGAAGGCAACAGATAGGTTTACATCATTAACGGTCATAGGGATGACAAAAATAATGTGTAACGACAGTGACATTGTGAAGAGCATGCAGAGGTATTGTGTATGAAGAATGCAGAAGGTGCACAGAGAGTATAAAAATACAGAAAAAAGAAGAGATGGGGGCTTTTGTCGATAGTTATTCATGCAGGTAGAAGCATGCTGTGTGCAGGAGCTAAAGTGCACATAAGAGGCGTGGTGCATAGAATGGAAAGAAGACACAGAGCATAAAGCATAGAAGAAGCAAGGAACAAAAATGCATATCTGAGAGAATAATAGAGAGTGCAGCAGATGCGAGGAGAGAGACACTAATGCAGGTAGAGCAGAGCAGTGTAGCAGAACAGTGATGAGACTGGTAAGCCATAGATAAATGCTGTATCACTGTGATAAACTCAAGAAAGAAAATATTTATATTTCAGGGTGGTAGGGAGGTGCTAGGGAGGACTATTGTCCTCAGAGTTTCAAGTGGGTGCTTGAACATAGGGAGTTGTAGCTTCCATCTAGTTGCAGCAAGAAAAACCAGGGTGGCAGGGTGGTGCAAGGGAGAACTATTGTTCTCTGTTATATAGGTCGATGCCTGTTTGATTGGAAGTTGGTGCTTCCATCCAGTTGGTGCTGGAACACTTAGGGAGTTGGTGCTTCCTTCTAGTGGGTGCTAGAGAAACCAGGGAGTTGGTGCTAGAAAAACTAGAGAGTTGGTGCTCTCAGCAAGTTGTAGCTTGAAAAATAGAGGTGGTAGCCTCATAGTGAGTTGGTGCTCATAAGAGTGATAATGTACATAAAATAAAGATTACTTATCATATCAAGAAGAAGAGTTTTTTCCCTTTATGGGTTTCCTCAGGAAATATCTGTCTCTGTATATTTCATGTGTGTGATTGATGTTGAATATTTTATTACTTACCTCCTTGCATTATTGTGATTGCCATTGAGTGATTTGTAAAGAGTTTAAAATAAGCATAATTGTTTAAGCACAATAACAATTGATTCACCCCCCCTCTCAGTTGTCCAACAAAGTTTGCAATACAAGTTTGGGGAAAGTGATAGCACGTGCTATTGGGCTAGTGTCCACTGGAAAAGGGATGTTTCTGTAAGAGATGAAATCCAAGTCATGTAAGTGGGTGAGGTGGATAAGGGATGTCCTGACAAGGGGTACAGTGAAAACAGGGGAATGCAGGGCTTACCTGTGGGTGCCTTTGTAGAAGGCGAGCTGGACCTGTCTTGAATGAAATTGTTTCCAAGCCCATTTATGCCATTTTATTCTTATTTATTTATTGTTTTTTTTCTTTCAAGAGGCTAATCAGGGGACACTTCCCTCGTGTGGTGACTAGTGGTGGCAGTGTTACCCATAAGTAATTTCATAGAAATGAGAAGGTTGGCTCGTGATGAAACCCCCTTTCTCTTGGCCATGCAACCAAGAGCCAATACCCTGGCATGGTAACCAGCTGCTAGTAGTGTCATACTGCTAGGTACCCATGGACCTAATAGGCTGGCTCGTGATGAGACCCCCTATCCTTTGACTAGGTATTGTTTTATTATTTTATTGGGTCCCTCTTGTTTCTTGTTGAGAATCCTTTTACTACTTTGTTGGGGATCCCTGGGTGAAGCATCTTGAGGTTTTATTTTAGGCTTTTATCTTTTTCCAGCTTGCTTTTACCTTCTGAGCCTTTAGCCCCTTCTTCCCACAAGGAAAGGTGAAAACCTTAAATGATTGACCAACCCAATGCCCGAACAAATGTAATGGGATGGATGAGCGGGAAGTAATATGGAAAAGTTGTAATATGACGGGAGCGGGTGATGAATTTTTAGAAATCCACCCGGTGGAAACTCAAAACCTATGGGAAAAGGCTTATTCGGGCATCCTGTCATTCCCCCCAGACATGGTCAAGTGGAAAAGTATAAGATCCAAGCATTTGTTATAAACAAAAGGAATTAAATGCACATATTCAAAGGTTTTGAGGATCAAAAGTGACACATATCATGATACCCAGACTCATTACCTCATGGAGCAAGAACCATCTCTGATACAGGACCAAGCCGAAGGTGATGGATGTTGTTGCTGATGAAAAAATGGAGGTGCTTAAAGGGAGAAAATATGGGCCCTCCAGGGCCATTCTCAAGTCGATCTGGCTCTTAGTACTCCATGTCTAGGACCCATGGGCCTCGAGACATGATCTCCTAGTTATCCCTAAAAGTGGGGGATAACAGGGGGTAAGTCTGTGGGTGTCTCAAAGACCCTGTGGTGCTTATCCAAGACCAGTTATAGATCATGATGTACTGTTGGAAATGATTGATCATGTACTTGTATGGCATCAAGTTGAGAAATCACACCATGGTGGCATTTCTTTAGGAGTTTCTCCATCCAGTGAGAACTAATAATTTATGGGGAGCCACCTTGTAGGCCTTGGAGTGTATAGGTGTGAGCATATTGAGTAAAGCTCATATATAAATCCTAATAATCCATGGCAATTGATCCCATAGTGTGAATCCATTCAACACCCAAGACAATATCACAACCACCCATGGAAATGGAAAACATGTGAGTTTTCAGGCTATAATCGCCCATTTGGAGTTTGACATTCTCAGAGCGGCCCCCACATTTCGTTGTACCACCATTAGCTATGAGAATTTGAAAATTAGAAACGAGTCTAACAAAGAAATTTACATCCTCAATGACCCTCCGATGAATAAAATTATGGGTGCTACCACTATCAATAAACACCATGACTGACGTATGTTTGATGTAGCCTTTGATTTTTAATGTTTGTGGAGCAAAAATACTTGCGTGGGTATGAAAATATATGATAGATTCCTCCAATTCCATAGGAGGTGTGACTGGATCTGGGATGAGTGAAGTCGGTTGTGTGTCCTCTGAGTTTGGGGACTCACCTGATAGGATTTTCTTGGAGGATGTGGAAGCTGAACCATTAATCTGGAAGAAATTTTGTTCACAACATTTATGGCCTGGTGAACACTTTTCTTCACAATAATAAAAAATTCCTTACCTCTGACATTCAACCATTTATGTGGGAGATACCTTTTATACCTTCAAATTTTGGGTCAGAGCAGGGGTAACCCCTAGATGAGGGTGATTGAGAAATGTAGAATGAAGGGGCCGACATGAAGAAATGCTCTCAACCTCTAATGCTAATTTGCACACTTGAAACTAGGTAACAAGATGGTGCATGAAAACATGAGCCGAAATGGATTCCTTTAAGCCACTTAAGAAGCATTCAAGATAGAAATCATCATAAAATCCTTCCATTATGATAGACAACTATTCAAATGTGGTGGTGAAGTCTGGTACTGACCCTGTTTGTTTCAACTTGGTGAGTCATTCCAAAAAATGAGATTCCCTATCAAAACAGGGACAAACTGCTTTGGTGAACATGGTCCTATTTGGTTGTCCTGAATAAAATTTTTGATGCCATTTCCATCGTTCTTGATCCAAGTACATAACCCCCACATTGAGTTTGTTATCATCATCCCGAATATCATGGAGGGAGAAGTAGTGTTCCATTTGGGATACCCACCTGGCCGAGTCTCATCCATCAAATTTATGCATCTCAACTTTGGTCACTTTATTCCATGAATTTGGAGAGCCCCAAGGGGAATGGGAAAGATGATTATTCTCATAATGGGAAGAATAAGTAGCCTCAAAGTGGTACTCCTGGTGCTTACCCTTGATATGTGGCACAAGTTTGTGGACTTGTTGGGTGAGGGAGTTTAGGTTCTGGGTGAGGGAATTCAGGTTCAGGTTGAGGGATTTCATGTTCTCATATAGGCTGGTTACCTTAGTGTCCAACTCTTCCATGTTCTAATTGCGGGTGGTGGAGGCCCTTGTGAATGCTTAGGTAGAGTGATACCTCAATGATCAACACAAGATAAGGATTCTTTTGGGATAGGTGGAAAATAAGGGTGTTAGGAAGGGCGGTTGGGTCCATGGAAAAAATAGGCTGAAAAAATGATAAGTAACATGACAATTAGGACAAAGAGAGGAATCCAATGGGATAGGTCCCAAAGGAGGATGTCGGGAAGGGGGGTTAGGTCCACGGAAAAATAGGCTTAAAATTGACAGGTACCAATGCAATCAGAACATAGAGATGAATCCAATGGTAGAGGTCCCAAATAAGGGTGTCGGTGGGACCACTATACTTTTTTTTTACTCATGTAGAGTTATACTCCGATCTGAATACTTCTGCAGCTT